>JAXCGZ010008703.1:0-12500 GCA_037179515.1 Halocaridina rubra
AGATGTATGTAATAGCGCATGTGATGAGTTACCTATACAGACTCCAGTAGTGAGAAGGTCTCAGAGAAATATCAAGCCCCCTGATCGTCTTAATTTGTAAATAGTGTTTTGAACTCCTTATATAGAATTTTCATGTGTGCCTTGTTTTAAGAAGTTGATGATTTATTTTTTATATGTGATGTATTGCAAATTCTAGGGGAAAGGAATGTTATGATATAAGTGATCTAATTCTTTATTTATAATAAGGTTATTCCCTTTATCGCACCTCTTTTGTTTTCATTGTACTTATACCCGTTGTTGGTTTTCTAATGTTTATATTGATTGAGCCGACCAGCACCCATCTTGCAACAATAAACTGGAAGCCATGATTTATGGTTATTATTTGTACAAACCTTAACAGGTTGACTACTGTTAGATACACAAGCTGAAATCTCTCAGTTTGAGTAGTCATACGTATGTCTTTGTGATATTTCTCAGTTTGAGTATTCGTACGTATGTCTTTGTGATATTTATTACCAACAAATTATTTACATTCTCACAGCAGCAACCCCATACTCCTTAATCATAACAAAAAAAGATTAATATAAGGCATAATGTTAATGCTTTTAATCATATCTACAATAAATGCAATAAAAAACTAAAGGATTCATAAATCATAAAAAATATATCATATTAACACTACAAAAATATAATACTATTGCTCTTGCCATAGCTAACATGCATGCACTGCAGAGCAGACAGCACATCCCGTATATACACTATAAACAAAGGAACCGAAAGATATTCTAAGAACAATTTTTTATTATTATTATCCATTATCATACGACATGCAAAAGCTCAGCTGGAAAATGTCAAAGACTATAGAGGATATGGCTCCAGCAGGGGAAACATTTTGGTGACAAAAATGTTGTACAGCTCAGGTAATTCTCCTTTTACAAATATCAAATGCCTTTCATACCAAAAATATTCTTCCCTAATAGCAACATTATTTTAAATGTTTGTGGTCGTGACTTGAATTTTCGAGACCAAAGGTTCATGTTTGTTGATCATCATTTTTTTGGCTACATTCTTTACTGATGTAGTTTTTCTGTCCTTTGCAGTACAGAACTACTCTTCACTTCTCTAATATTGTAATTTTATAAACAAGTGCATGAAATGACTCATATTTTAATGAACTTAAATGATAAAAATGGGATGCAGAGATATACTGAAATTATAAAAATGGGATGCAGAGATATACATGCCATTAAACTTACGGATTTTATGAAAACGAGCACGGTGTACAAATGAGAAACTCACCACTGCAGTGAAGGTATCGCACGTGCGATATGATGGATGCCATTCTCTCCCGGAATACGACATTACTTATTCGTCGTCTTTGTTACCTACATAAATATAAGAGGAAAATTAATCTTTAGTTACGTCACAGACTCCCTTTTCTAGCAAGGGTTAGGACGGTACCTTCATTTGGTTAAGGCAGATGTGATCATTACTCTGAGTGAATGAATAAGAAGAGGAAAGCCCTCTTCTCATATTGCTTTCATTATGTGAAAAGGCTTCCATACTTTACAATGGGAATTAGATCTGAGAAAGTCTTCAAACACAAGCCCATATGACTTTTATCTCCAGATTAGCAAAATGTTAAATACTATTCAGTATTAAAATACATTTAAAACAGACTCTGAAAAACTACCATTTTCATTATAAGATCTTGTGTTTTACTTCCTGACCAACACCATAAAGTCTACATATTTTTTCAGAACAAGGCAGATGCATATCATTGATGCTAATACTATACAGATTCTTGTTCCTAAAATAAGGAATAAATAGAGTTCTACTTGCAAACAATACAATACACTTAAATAATAGCAGTACAGTGTTACCCCAGTTATTCGCGCTTCTTGGTTCGCTTTCTCACTCTATTGCGTTTTTTTTTTTTGGATAAATTATTATTTTACTTCATGGGTATATGCAAAAATATTAAAATATTAAAAAAAAAATTTCAGTATTTTCATTTTTTTTAATTGAAAAAACATATTTCATTATCTAATTGATAAAAAAAATTATTTCCCAGCCTACGAATAATAAAACAGTAAAAAATAGTAAAAAACATAAATGTAGCTAGATAGATAGATACGTTTATTGACCACCTCTTTTGAAAAGTACAGTATAATCTTTACAAAAGGAATATTTGGTCCAAATTACAATGAATAAATACAATAGATTTTGTACAATCATCAAATAAGTAGATGAATTTTAAATTAATATACATTGTACTAATAACTGAATATATACGTACGTACAATATAACTCACAGTATTGCATCATACGAAATAGTGTTCGATAGCGGACAATGCACTGGGGTCGCAGCTATGTGAGCTAGCATATATATTTATATTTCCAGTAGTTTCATGATTTTATTGATAAAAAAAACGTATTTCTTAGCCTAGGAATAATATAACAGTAAAAAAGAGTAAAAAAACATAAATACTAACAGTATTGCAACATGTAAAATACGATACCGCTATCAGCGTTTCGGACAAAGGCTTCCACCATCTTCCATTGTCTCGCCTCACTCGTGTGCACCATTCACGTTGTGCTTATTATTATTAATATGTTTTGCTTGTGATTTTTACTCGCATATTTTAACCTTTGCAATGCCTCCCAAGCATCCTTCATCTTCTAAGGCTTCTTGTAGTGAGCCTAAGCGGCAAAGGAAAATGTTAACCATTGTAGATAAAGTGAAACTCTTAGATATGTTGAAAGAAGGAAAAAAGTTTGTGGGTGTCGGCCGCTATTTTACGTAAACGTAAAAATTATTGTAACATATGGAACCTACGTATGTCAAGTCATCATCACCTCATTCACGGTAAGTTTTCCTATCACTTTCATAAAAAAATTACGTTGCTTGCTGTTATTTATAATGTAAAGGGTGTTTTTTTAACAGTACAGGGAGGGTTTATACAGTGTAAACGTAAAATTACATTAAAATATCTATGTACATATAGGCTGATCCTACTCTGTGGATTTCCGGGTTCGCGCCGGGTCCCGGAACCAAACTACCGCGATAAGTGGGGCAACACTGTATTACTAGTATTACTAAAATTACTCTAGAGTGAAAGCAAAATACTATCACGTATAACATTAAAGACAACAATTTAGTTAGTGTCAATTTAATTTGAATGTTGGTTACACAAATGTCCGTCTGACACACTGTACTACAAAGCACAAAATCAACAATCGCTTAAGCACTCGTCCAACTGTGTCCTCAATAATACAAGTAACATGCACCTGGGATGAAAAGACATGCATGCCCTGATAAAATACCCAAAATACTCCTTAGACACCTGGGACAAAAAGACATACAAGCATTCACTGACACTCAATACTTCACAATGTAAGGTAATGAGAATGGGTACAAGTGCAAGAAGGCCCAAACTTGATTACTCGGTGGCTGGAGTACAACTTCAAGAGACAGAAAATGAGAGAGATCTAGGAGTAAACATACTGGCAGATTTGTCTCCAGAAATACATATAAATGGCATAGTAAGGGCAGCATATGCCTTCTTATCAAATGTAAGGGTAGCCTTCAGGCACATGGACAAGGAAATGTTCAGAAATATTTATGTACCCTATGTGAGGCCAAAACTCGAATATGCAGCCCCCTTTTGGAATCCGCACTTGAAAAAGCACATAGCTAAGCTTGAAAAAGTTCAAAGACATGCCATGAAACTGGTGCCAGAAATACGCAATCTCAGTTATGATGAGAGGCTGAGGGAATTAGACTTACCATCACTCGAAGCTAGAAGAGTGAGAGGGGATATGGTGACAGTCTTTAAATTCCTTCATGGTTATGATAGAGTGGATAGGGATCGATATTTTGATATGGCTGGCTCTAGAACTAGAGGTCATAGTTTGAAGCTTCGTAAGAAAACTTCTTTGCAGGATATAAGGAAATACTTTTTCAGTGTAAGAGTAGTTGATAATTGGAATTGGCTAAGCGAGGAGGTAGTTAATGCTATCTCAATCCATAGTTTTAAGGACAGGTATGATAAGTATCACTAAGTATAAAATGGAACCGATCAGGAGACGGGAAGATACGAGCTTTGGGCTCTTTCCCGTAAACACAATTAGGTAATCTCATCAGACTACCGCTAGTCAAACACCAAAAATACCCAACATCGGGATGCATCGTGTCATTATCACAATCTCCAGACCCTACAAAAACTCAACACTACCCTCTTCACATACTCCCATTACACTACTCTGCACTTATCTAAAGTCATCGAACAAGTAACGGCAACAATTACACCTCTCCTTCCCTTTGCCCCATCATAACCTCGATGGAGACTATAATACGCCACAAATACCCTACTTACAGACCTAACATATTAAATTAGCCCACACCATAGGACACTTATTGTCACATTAGACAAAAGGAAAGACTTTATCGCCATACCCGCCATGCCCTAAAAATAACAATTTCAACAAAAACTTGCACAAAAACACAAAAATATGGCTAGTCAGCGACCTTTCAGGCAGGAGTGAATCAGTATTATTTGCAGGTCTGTCATCAAACATCAAAAACTTTATAAAGAGACTTCCTGAAGAATGAGTTTTATCACCCATTCTCTTTAACCTATATTTGCACAAGCTACCCACTCCTCACTCACCTCAAGTACACATAGCTTCCTATGCAGATAAACATACACACACAAGTACACATTAAAATGCAAACACAGCTGCAAACCTTCTCCTCCCCTCCATCACCACATACATGAATGGTTCGCCACAGAGCCACAGCCAAATCCACTGTTACTCTCCTTATAAATTGGAGAGCAGATCTACCTAACATTTCACACCTCACCATGACCATCCCTTCTAACACACACATAAAATATTTGATATAACATAGGATACAACAATGTTATTTAAACAACATATCACAAACATCAAAACAATCTGACACCAAGGTTCAATGCCTTCAGGTCACTTACCCATACACTCTTTGGACACAACAAAGAAACCACTACAACAGCTTAAGAACAATATATACACTCAGTGACTGAATATGTCAGCCCTGATTAAGTTTCTAAACCTCAATAATACACACCACAACACCCTACACTCTATATAAAGTAATCCACAGAAAGTAATCACAGGCTGCACAGCTACAACACTTATAGACCACTTACACTATGAAACCAAAGTCCTTAAAATAAAAAAAAAGGTGCACATATACTTGCTGCAGCCTCCACAAACCAAATCAATCCACGACACGACATGGCAGAACACCCACACACCAAGCAACATCACAAGAACATCTAGTACACGGTATCACACAACATACTGTCATATTTTCATCCTGTCCACCCTAAACCTGCCTCTGCAAACATATCCAGTAGTAGGTTGGCTTATGGCACCAGCCGTCCAGTGTGATACTACAGCTGAAGGTTTTTTTAACTTAAATAGGTCTGTCCAGGACAGTTCGATGTTAAGTCTTCCTTCAGTTACGGTTCTTTTTCTACGCCTACAGCTACACTGAATATCCTTGGATGTGCATTACACATCTTTTATTATCCCTTCACATCTGACAAGTCATTACACTCTCCATCTCTGTTTCTCTTTACTTTATGTATTCTTTGTGCCCAGGCCCGATGAGGGCTGTTCTATTTTATTAATTTTTTGGCCCATCCTGGTGTCACAATCATTAAAAAAAAAAAAAAAAATCCAAACCCAGTCAACTCGCCATTCCACCTAGTCACCCAACAACAACACATGACCACATGCACAACTTCCTAACATTCATCATCTGAATCCTCCAAGAGAAAACAAGAGTCCACCCAGCCAAGCTGCAATGTGGGCACCATCCAGCCCTTCTGAGTTATCAGAAGAGGCTGCACAACTCCATCAGCGATGCCTGTTCAAGATGTAACACATCACTGCATACAATGAAACATGTTAAAGAAGACTGCACTACTTGTAAGCTCATAAGCCAACAACACAACATACATTCCCTGAAAGCTCTGTAGGAAAGCCGAGGATTGGCAATGGCCTTCCTTAAGGACTCAGGACTATTTGACCAGACACCATAAGGAACGTCAACAACAACAAGAAATACAAGATATTCTTCACCCTCACCACTAAGTATAATATTTAGTTAATAATTTATAAAGCAAAATTAATCATAAAATGAAATTCCTTCGGCTTATAAAGGCACAACGAAAAGCAAGTAATTTAGTTAAAAATGTAAATGGTAACAGAACATGTCTACATCTAAAAGTGCAGGTAAATACGTACTTTATTGAACTAAGGAGCTAACACCCCCCCCCCCAAAAAAAAAAGAAGTTCCTATAATTTGTCATTTCTTGGTATTCCACAAATCCCTTCCTTTATGTTAAATTGAGCTTGAAATGATAGCATTTCTAGGCCTTTTTTCCTTAACCAATGATCACCATATTATACAGTATCATAAAGTATGATACTGTATAATAATTTGGCAACAGCAAGGAAATAACAGATGCCATTTCTATATTACTTTAATTCTTCGTTTTCCGATTGCCCTTTATAATTCCACTGTAATTCTGTTTCACCATTTCACATGAGAAAATTTTATGGTCACGAAAGACAATAGTAGAAGAAATTAGTAGACCTTTGCAAAAATAAGCCATATTGTGGCCAATGGTAGGATGCCACATATCTTACATTAAATCATTCCTTAATGACTCAAAATCGCCATTAGGAAGTTTACTTTAGCCTTGGAATCCCATTGGAGCCTAAATGGGCCCCAAACCCATAGCTAATGCAGGTACCCTTTGTAATGTATAACCCAGGAACAAAATATAATTTTTCACATTTGGCATTTTGACGTCTCCAAAAAACCATCATCTGCTCAAAGGTAGTCACTAATGAAAAACTCCAATTTTTCCAATAAGAGAATAAGAACCGGAAAGTACACATTTGATACATTTTACATATCAATGTGACCTACACTACTGTTATTATAAGCCAAAGAACCTGTAATAGCAGTTCGTGAACAGCAACGGATATGCATAATACACTGAAAAATTCTATAGTTAATTCAAAGGATATATGTGTATTATTTGTTTAAAACACTGATGCAATAAAAGGTTTCTTGTTGCTGTTCTCTAAGCTGCTTGGAATAACAGCCCTGAGTCTCTAATAAAATCGATGAGATTTTATCTCATCCTGAGAGGTGAAAGTACAAAAAATCCCTTACTTATGAACGAGTTAGGTTCCAGAGTCCTTTTGCACGTACTGCAGAATTGTCCATAAGCTGTGTTTAGGCAAATAAAGGACTGTACAGTACATATATAAGAAGTACTGTAAAGTATTTAGGCTAAAGGCACTTAACTACGATATAAATCATAAATTAAGGAAGTTACTCTACTTTCGAACAAATGAGTTACGAACATTTGCATATGCAAACAATAACCTACCCCATTATCTACTCGTGTATTATGTATGTACTACTGTAGTGTACCGTATTATTACATTATTACTGCATTATCATTCATTCATACTGTACACTTTACATTTTATGTAGTAGTTAAGAAACATCAAAGTGGACTGTAATTATTACATAAGGTTCCAGGACCCACTGTTCCATATACCCTTGTTGAAGAGTAATAGAGAGATTCTTCTCAAAAAGATGAAGACCAGGAAGTTTCACTTCCAGAGAAGTCCAAACATCATTTTCCAGAAAATGATGTTTGGACTTCTCTGGAAGTGAAACTTCCTGGTCTTGTCTTTAGCAAAGATTGTTCTGTACTTGCTATGCCTTGATGCTTTTCCAGGGTTTGAAAAACATTAAATGGTGGTGATGAAATCTCTGGATATTTCATAAGTTGCTGGAGCATCAGTGTGGCACACCAAGTGCAAAACAATCTTTCCTGAAGACAATTTTCTGGAAAAGTGTCTTCAACTCATATTCCAAGGGAAAAGGTACTTTATTGTTGAAGACATTTCTGGAGAAGAGGGTTATTAGGAGAAGAAGCTCTCTATCACTCTCTTCAACAGGGCAGTCCTCTCTGGTGCTTAACCAACATATATACAGTACTGTACTAACAAAATGTTTTATGAACCTAAAAAAATTCATTACTACAGTATACTGTACTTTGTTTTATGTAGTAATTAAGTGTCTTTAGTATAAGTACTGTACAGTAGTGCATATGTAAGTAATGCACAATAGATTTTTTCCCAAAACCTAACTCATTCATAAGTTGGGGAGTCTGTATATTCTTAAGGTGTTATATAATGATAGCTTAGTACTCCCCCATACATCTCTTGTCTTGTCCTCCTTTAAATACTGCGTAATAACTCCATTAATATTTACCGAACGAGTCAACATCTCGACGAGAAATACAATATATACTAATAATACCAAACAATCAAGACGCAAAAAACTGACATATTAAAAAAAATTATCCAAAAAGACTTTCCTAATTAATTTCCTGCTGACAATAGTATGAATTTTATAAAGGTTATGCATTTCTTGACTTGGCCTTTTCATGAAAACAGCTTGGTATGAACAGTAAAGTGACTGCAACCAAACTAACTACAATAAAAAGAAAGCTACCATTTAAGCCATCTCCCCCCAACTCTCCACTGTATATGTATGTTTTCTTAGTGTGCTTCATTGTTCTAGCAGGATCTCATGAACCTTTTAAAAAACTCATACATTGTCAAGTCATTATTCCTGCCAGTAATACGAACTTCATATCCACTCATCCTCATAAGAATATTACCGATAAAAATGAGAAAATAAATATATAATTAAACCTAACCAAGCCACAAGCACATATTCAAACTGCAAGTGTATCCTAAGACTGCAAATAAGTAAAGTCAGCAATAAAAGCACACCAAACAAAATTGCACCAATAAAAATAATAGTGCAAAAAATAATACTGAATAATCTATGAGTTAGCGGTACAGGAATAATGCACATCAAGAAAACCCAAACACACATTACCTAATCCACGTATGGTGAGCACTACCATTTCAAACCCTCAAGACTACACAGAGATGCACAGGGACATAAAACAGTTCTCCTTTTAATGTGATGGAAAGAAAGGGGGACTTTCCTCGATAAAACACTTATAACCAAGGGCTCACATTTTGATATATATGTCCTTGTTCTTGTGGAAGGCAAGAACATAATGTGAAGCTGAGAACGGGACACCTTACCAATGAAACTTGCTTCAACCAAGATATCTTCTACGAGGCATGTAAGGCTTAATATTTGAGTTAGGTTAGGCTAGCTGATTAGGTAAGGTTAGCAAGCTTAGGTTAATTCAGTTATTTTATTCTTTAGTGTAACAGTTAGGAGCTACCCACCAACGCCCATTTCCATGAGTCATCAAACATTTGCTAAATGTCAATAACACTAGTTCTCAAGACTAAACTCTTTCTCTCGTAGCATTTTAAATTATTCTCATTATGATTTGCTTACAATCTGAGAAGGTTTGAGCATGTTCTGAGGAGAGATGAGGAGCAAGTTGGGAGAGAGCGGCGGAGGAAGGAGTTGCCTGGAGGGAGGGATGAGGTAGAACAACGAGAGAAGTTATGGATGTTGTGAGGGAGGATATGAGGCTGTGCAGTGTGAAAGAGGAGGACAAAGGGGATAGGGTGATATGGAGATGACTGATCTGCCCTAGCAACATCTAATGGGAGAAACCTAGAGATTTGATAATGATGATGTGTTTTCTTTCAACTGAATACTTATCAATGAGGCTGGGGGAGAGCTAACATAAAATAATAGTCATTTCCCAGTAAAAATGAAAAAAAAATATTACAATAATTCAAAACACATCCAAACCCAACAAAAAAAAAATTACTCCAAAAATACAGGGTAAAATAAACCAATTGATGAATTTTTCAATTGGACCCGTTACACTTTGGAGGTGAAAATTACATATTTCCTGTGGTTTTTTATGTGTTTAATTAGGTTAAGTTAAGTTATTACACATTTCCCGACAATTAAAAAAAATATATATAATTTTTTCTTTCCCTCAAAATTGGGACAAGTATAACAGTACCAATCCACTCTCTCTTCTCCCATGCCAATTAATGGAGAACCTGTACCTACTTTTTGTGGGGGGGAGGGCGATGGGGGCACAAACTACAAATTCGAACCTATTTTATTGAAAATGGTTATCCTTCCCTCGCCCTAAGTCTCTCCCCACTTGTATATGCTTATCACCTAGTTTTATAGGTCACTACACCCTAAGGGTGAATACTGCACCCTAAACACACCACAAAATCACAAAATAAAGCATCAGTCCCCAATAAGGTGGACAGAGGCATTAAGGTTGGACGCCCTTTCTAACGCCCCACATTGGAATCGATCGAAGGTCGGTCAACTCCCAAGCGGAGCACTCTAACCACTCGGCTCTCCCCAAGTAAAGCAAGTTAAATCCAGGAGATTTTGGAGTTTGACCTATTCCGAATGGACATAGACAAATCTTAAGGGTAACAGAAATACCAACTTCTTGTATACCAGATTTTGGCCTCACACCCCGTCAAATTGAACATATCATAATAGAAAATGACCTCAAAAACATTTAAAATTACCTAATCCTGGAATAGCAACTGCAGATATGAAGTTTATTTATTCTTTAACATTAAACAGAGCCCAAACGAAGCACACTGTCATATCCTATTTGTCACCAAGCTATCGACGTGAGCATAACGACAGCAGTGTTGCCATCAAATATTTTAAGTTTCCGCTAGCCAGAGCCCTAAAAACAGCTAGATTTGGGCTTGGAACAGCTAGATTAACAGGATATTCTACACAGCTTGAAAAAAAAAAAAAAAAAAGTCAACGCTAACCTGTACGTACCTTGTAATTACCTAATTGTAATTGCCTAATTGTGTTAACGGGAAAGAGCCCAAAGCTCGTATCATCCCGTCTCCTGATCGGTTCCATTTTATACTTAGTGATACTTATCATACCTGTCCTTAAAACTATGTGTAAAAGTATATATAGTCTATAAACATCTGCACCTACATATATCTATCTTTCTATGCACACACACACACACACACACACACACACACACACACACACACACACACACACACACACACTAATATACAATACACATATATATAATATAATATATATATATATAATAATATAATAATATATATATATATAAAATATATATATATATATATATATATATATATATATAATATATATATATATATATATATATATATATATATATATATATATATATATATATATATATATATATATATATATATATATATAAAATACACATGAATATTGGCATTGATTGTTAAAGAGTATGAGAATAAACTTTAGATTGGTTATATGGAACTCGATACCAAATGTACACACAGACAAATTCAATGTTTACCTTTATCATTATATATATATATATATATATATATATATATATATATATATATATATATATATATATATATATATAATATATATATATATATATATATATATAAAATAGCAAATCTTCATGGCCCTCTAATGATTCTGGCTCCTCCTGCTTTTTCTCGTGAACTGCTGCTGTTGCTTGCAATGTTCCCTCAGTGGAAGTGATGTATGTCTTTTTCGTTCCAATCATATTCAAAACATCTGGAGGCACTTCATAATTAAAGCAGATTTTTCCATGTCTTTTTAGCCCTGAACGTATTCCAAGAATAGCATTCATCATTTTCGTCTGCATTCTATTTCTTATCACCAACGGAATTCTTTAAATCACTCATGAAATGAGGATACAAAACATTCTTTAATATAGCACTACACTTGGATCTCTTAATCTTTGCCATCGATGCTATTTTGCTATCAGTGAAGCATGCCTTGCATAAATCATTCAAGAGATCGCAAGTTGAGACTGAAATATGTTCTGCAATAAGCAATGCCATATGCCCTTCTGCAATCTGAGATGCACTTGATTTTCTCAAAGGCTGAAATGGTATTGTAAGCTGTCTTGCATTAGATGAATCGGCATTTGCCCTGTGTTTTTTCGTTTTCCCGTGAGCTTTCAAAGCACATAACTCAGGCACAAGAACGCACTGACAAAGTTTACAATTAGGCACACTTTCACCACTTCCCTTCTTTTTTTCAGTTAACCAATGTTTTAATTCTTCAACATGAAGCCACTCCCTTCGAAATTTCTGTGTATATTGCGTCTTAGGCATTTTGAATATAGATTCAATATACCGGTATAGTACTAGCGATTGTCAACCTCATTCAAGAATGACTGCCTCACGTGGGTCCGATTACATTCTACAGATCGCCCGAGTCCCGACGTTATCTGGCAGGAACAAAACAGACTTGAGTAGGAATCATGAGTGATACGCGTATGGTATGTTAGTTGGTAACTTTTTAGCAACTGGTACTTGGAAATACAAGCATCAAGTATCGAAATTCTACTACAATTTGATTTTTGTGAATCGGATTGGAATAACATAATTAATGAGATGATAAC
>JAXCGZ010008703.1:22500-25355 GCA_037179515.1 Halocaridina rubra
AGAATGCTTCTTTACATTCATCTCCTTGATAAGGTTGAATCTAAGGCAATCAGACTCATAAAAGTCCCTTCTCTTACTTCTGATCTAAATTCTCTTTCTCATCGCAGTAAGGTATCATCCCTTTCTCTTTTCTTGCCTGTCCTGGTGACACACTCTTGAAAATTATATATATATATATATATATATATATATATATATATATATATATATATATATATATATATATATATATATATATATATATATATATATATATATATATAGATTTTTAGGAGATATATATATATATATATATATATATATATATATATATATATATATATATATATATATATATATATATATATATATATATATATGTATATGTGCTGTATATGTATATGTATATATGTATGTGTATATATTTGTATATATGTATGTGTATGTATATATGTATGTATACTATATGTATATATATATATATATATATATATATATATATGTGTATATATATTATATATATATATATATATATATATATATATGTATATATATATATATATATATATATATATATATATATATATATATATATATATATATATATATATATATATATATATATATATATAGTGTATATATATATATATATATATATATATATATATATATATATATATATATATATATATATATATATATATATATATATATATATATATATATATATATATATATATATATATATATATATATATATATATATATATATATATATATATATATATATATATATATATATATATATATATATATATATATATATATATATATATATATACTACATTTGAATTGTTATTTTTATATATTTTGTATCCATCATATTCATCTCCTAAAACGCGTTGAGCTTTGCATCTGCTAATGGTGGACATGTTGAAAATATTGCTGATTATTATTTAAATAGTGCCCTGTGGGGCGGGCACAACATCAAAGAATAGCCTCACCGTATTCCCTGCGTGTCGTAAAAGGCGACTAAAAGTGGACGGGGCGGGGGGACTAGGAATCCCCCCCCTTGTATCAATCTCCTGCGAGACGTCAAAGAAGAAGGGGAGTAGAGGGGAGAATAACTTCTCCCCAAACTGTTTTCCTTTCTTGATGTCGGCTACCCCCCAATTTAAGGGGGAAACAGCCAAGGTATATATATATATATATATATATATATATATATATATATATATATATATATATATATATATATATATATAATGGAAAGGTCATTGAAACGATAACAGCTTATCCGAATAATGTCATATATTCATATAAAACATAGTAATATATATCACATTGAGCATTCTCTGCTGCCATAAAAAATAAAAATAATTAATATTATTATTATTATTATTATTATTATTATTATTATTATTATTATTATTATTATTATTGCCACAATCATCATATATAATGCAACCTGTGAAGTCACAATGCGATGAAGGTAACAGAAAAAAAAATAATTAGTAATTTTAGTGACTAGTTAGTTGGGCGAGAGAAGGAAAATAGAGAGAAAATGAAGAAATAAGTGATGGCAGAAAGGTAAATGAAAATAAATTCTATATTTTTTTTATTCATCGCAATTCAGAAATGAAAATGCAATGGCTATGCATAATTTATATCCAAATAAAGTTATTCAATTACTAAATAAAAGTTATAAGTGACTCAATTTTGCTGAAGAAAGAAATATAGAAACAAAATAAAAACAAACTTGGTTTATTTCTGAAAACATATTTTATGGGACATCAGTATACATATTTGATTGAATTAAGTGAAAAGAAGCCATTAAAACACATCTTCAAAGGATACATATTGTGTTAATATCGTGTCAGCATTTGACTTGTACAATGAGCCATAAATTAATTTATATTTACGTCGGTTTACATTTATCATATTTTAATTTCTTCATTAAATACTTTTAAATAAAGATTTTTGCTTGATGGCAGATAAAAAAAATATACATAATGATTGATCATTTTGCCCGAATGCAATTTAAAAAGCAAAATTAGAATTGGGTATTTTCTCATCACCTGCAATGAAACGAGAAAAGGTAAAATATCAGACTATGATGCAACCATTAGAGAAATTAGATATCGCATCTGAACACACTGAAGACTATAGTGTTCAGATGTGATATCAAATTTCTCTAATGGTTGCATCATATTCTGATATTTTACCTTTTCGTTTCATTGCAGGTGATGAGAAAATACCCAATTCTAATTTTGCTTTTTAAATTGGATTCAGGCAATATTATCAATCATTATATATTTTATTTATATCCAGCGATCAAGAAAGAATCTTTATTTAAGGAAAACTAACTGAAACTAAAGAAATATATGGTGATAATATTTTAGTTATTTTTTTTCCTGGAGGGAAAAATTTATTATCTTTACAAAATTATCAAATGAGCATATAGAAATTAACGAAAAGACCTCGTGAAGTGAAAATAAGAAAATATATATCGGTGTTTCCGAGGAGCAGAAAAAAAAAACATGAGCATTTTTATGTTTCCTATCAAACTTCAGTTCAAGAAAATACTGTATGAAATACCAAGGTTCTTGTTTGCGTAAAAGAGAAATCCATGCCAAAAAGACGAGTAGACTTCCTTATGAAAAACAATGAATTAAAGAACAAATCTAAATACGGAGAGAAAATATAAAGAGAAGATCGCTTTTTATTCCATGTTTTGATCATATCCATTTTATATAGTACAATATATGACAGAATATATAGTTTGAGCTTAACTAAGTTATTCTCTTAGAGGTTTGCAAATGATATGTTGCGCGAAATAACAAATAAGGCAAAAAAAAATTTATTTTGTGTTCTTG
>JAXCGZ010008704.1:0-5000 GCA_037179515.1 Halocaridina rubra
TTGGGGAATCTGTAATATGAACATAGTGGCATTCAGTTAGAATGCGTTCATTCCTAAGTATAGCAGATATAAGCTATAAGGTTGGGTTCCTTTTAACCTTATGTGGTGTAGTGGTAGCGCCTTGACTTAGTAATCATAAGTCCTAGGTTCGAGTCCCGGTCGGGGTAAAAAATGATTCATGTTTTCACATATGTAATGTGCTTTATTGATAATTTCATGGCCCGAATGAGATTGGGAATTGAATTAAATGCTAAAATGAAGCCACGAGTGAGGTTGGGGAATCTGTAATATGAACATAGTGGCATTCAGTTAGAATGCGTTCATTCCTAAGTATAGCAGATATAAGCTATAAGGTTGGGTTCCTTTTAACCTTCTGTGGTGTAGTGGTAGCGCCTTGACTTAGTAATCATAAGTCCTAGGTTCGAGTCCCGGTCGGGGTAAAAAATGATTCATGTTTTCACATATGTAATGTGCTTTATTGATAATTTCATGGCCCGAATGAGATTGGGAATTGAATTAAATGCTAAAATGAAGCCACGAGTGAGGTTGGGGAATCTGTAATATGAACATAGTGGCATTCAGTTAGAATGCGTTCATTCCTAAGTATAGCAGATATAAGCTATAAGGTTGGGTTCCTTTTAACCTTCTGTGGTGTAGTGGTAGCGCCTTGACTTAGTAATCATAAGTCCTAGGTTCGAGTCCCGGTCGGGGTAAAAAATGATTCATGTTTTCACATATGTAATGTGCTTTATTGATAATTTCATGGCCCGAATGAGATTGGGAATTGAATTAAATGCTAAAATGAAGCCACGAGTGAGGTTGGGGAATCTGTAATATGAACATAGTGGCATTCAGTTAGAATGCGTTCATTCCTAAGTATAGCAGATATAAGCTATAAGGTTGGGTTCCTTTTAACCTTCTGTGGTGTAGTGGTAGCGCCTTGACTTAGTAATCATAAGTCCTAGGTTCGAGTCCCGGTCGGGGTAAAAAATGATTCATGTTTTCACATATGTAATGTGCTTTATTGATAATTTCATGGCCCGAATGAGATTGGGAATTGAATTAAATGCTAAAATGAAGCCACGAGTGAGGTTGGGGAATCTGTAATATGAACATAGTGGCATTCAGTTAGAATGCGTTCATTCCTAAGTATAGCAGATATAAGCTATAAGGTTGGGTTCCTTTTAACCTTCTGTGGTGTAGTGGTAGCGCCTTGACTTAGTAATCATAAGTCCTAGGTTCGAGTCCCGGTCGGGGTAAAAAATGATTCATGTTTTCACATATGTAATGTGCTTTATTGATAATTTCATGGCCCGAATGAGATTGGGAATTGAATTAAATGCTAAAATGAAGCCACGAGTGAGGTTGGGGAATCTGTAATATGAACATAGTGGCATTCAGTTAGAATGCGTTCATTCCTAAGTATAGCAGATATAAGCTATAAGGTTGGGTTCCTTTTAACCTTCTGTGGTGTAGTGGTAGCGCCTTGACTTAGTAATCATAAGTCCTAGGTTCGAGTCCCGGTCGGGGTAAAAAATGATTCATGTTTTCACATATGTAATGTGCTTTATTGATAATTTCATGGCCCGAATGAGATTGGGAATTGAATTAAATGCTAAAATGAAGCCACGAGTGAGGTTGGGGAATCTGTAATATGAACATAGTGGCATTCAGTTAGAATGCGTTCATTCCTAAGTATAGCAGATATAAGCTATAAGGTTGGGTTCCTTTTAACCTTCTGTGGTGTAGTGGTAGCGCCTTGACTTAGTAATCATAAGTCCTAGGTTCGAGTCCCGGTCGGGGTAAAAAATGATTCATGTTTTCACATATGTAATGTGCTTTATTGATAATTTCATGGCCCGAATGAGATTGGGAATTGAATTAAATGCTAAAATGAAGCCACGAGTGAGGTTGGGGAATCTGTAATATGAACATAGTGGCATTCAGTTAGAATGCGTTCATTCCTAAGTATAGCAGATATAAGCTATAAGGTTGGGTTCCTTTTAACCTTCTGTGGTGTAGTGGTAGCGCCTTGACTTAGTAATCATAAGTCCTAGGTTCGAGTCCCGGTCGGGGTAAAAAATGATTCATGTTTTCACATATGTAATGTGCTTTATTGATAATTTCATGGCCCGAATGAGATTGGGAATTGAATTAAATGCTAAAATGAAGCCACGAGTGAGGTTGGGGAATCTGTAATATGAACATAGTGGCATTCAGTTAGAATGCGTTCATTCCTAAGTATAGCAGATATAAGCTATAAGGTTGGGTTCCTTTTAACCTTCTGTGGTGTAGTGGTAGCGCCTTGACTTAGTAATCATAAGTCCTAGGTTCGAGTCCCGGTCGGGGTAAAAAATGATTCATGTTTTCACATATGTAATGTGCTTTATTGATAATTTCATGGCCCGAATGAGATTGGGAATTGAATTAAATGCTAAAATGAAGCCACGAGTGAGGTTGGGGAATCTGTAATATGAACATAGTGGCATTCAGTTAGAATGCGTTCATTCCTAAGTATAGCAGATATAAGCTATAAGGTTGGGTTCCTTTTAACCTTCTGTGGTGTAGTGGTAGCGCCTTGACTTAGTAATCATAAGTCCTAGGTTCGAGTCCCGGTCGGGGTAAAAAATGATTCATGTTTTCACATATGTAATGTGCTTTATTGATAATTTCATGGCCCGAATGAGATTGGGAATTGAATTAAATGCTAAAATGAAGCCACGAGTGAGGTTGGGGAATCTGTAATATGAACATAGTGGCATTCAGTTAGAATGCGTTCATTCCTAAGTATAGCAGATATAAGCTATAAGGTTGGGTTCCTTTTAACCTTCTGTGGTGTAGTGGTAGCGCCTTGACTTAGTAATCATAAGTCCTAGGTTCGAGTCCCGGTCGGGGTAAAAAATGATTCATGTTTTCACATATGTAATGTGCTTTATTGATAATTTCATGGCCCGAATGAGATTGGGAATTGAATTAAATGCTAAAATGAAGCCACGAGTGAGGTTGGGGAATCTGTAATATGAACATAGTGGCATTCAGTTAGAATGCGTTCATTCCTAAGTATAGCAGATATAAGCTATAAGGTTGGGTTCCTTTTAACCTTCTGTGGTGTAGTGGTAGCGCCTTGACTTAGTAATCATAAGTCCTAGGTTCGAGTCCCGGTCGGGGTAAAAAAATGATTCATATATATATATATATATATATATATATATATATATATATATATATATAATATATATATATATATATATATAAATGATAATTGATAAAAGCCCATTAATTATCTCCTATCAGAGGACTTGTAACTCCATTTGCCGCAGAATGCTTTCAGGTACTACTTTAGAATCACAGAGAAAAATAATTTAGGGTTAGTAAATATTATATATAAATCCAAAGAGATACTCATTCACATTTGAAATAACTCAAGTGAGAGTTGTGTTATAATCTGAAATAAATAAGACCCAGAGAGACTTTTGGTAACTTATATGAAGAAAAGTTATTATCAAACGGAAAGCGACATAGTTCTGTAATAGATGCTGCTTAGCAATATGAATTATGATTCCTCAAAGACAAAATTGAGGGTATCGGAATTCCTAATATGTTAGCATAACTAAGAGGATAAATGTTGTTGTGTTCTAAAATAAAAATGCTGGTAAAAGGAGAAGATAAAAAGAAATATTCATACACCGAGTCTTGGAGGCTTAAAATATTCTAAATTTTGTTTGCCCCACTCTGGAAATTAAAGTTTGGAGTTGAAAAATGAGTTAGAGGTGGAGGCAGAGGAAACAAGAAAGGTAAAATTGTAGGCTGAGGTTTGAAGAAAAGAGGATAGAGACTGAAGATGATAATTTTTAAAGACAAAGAGGGGTGTAGATGAAAGAACAGATCTCTTTTGAAAACCACTGGTAACATTGAATGAGCTTCATGTTGTACTGTCACGCGCTGCAGATAAAAAAATGATTAGTAAGAAAACTAGAAATCAAAAGAAAAAAGAGAAAGATTTTAGGAGGCCATGAGCAGGTAGTTTGGCTATCAGAGCCTTGTGCCATACTCTTTCAAAAGATTTTGCTTTATCGAGGGTAATAACAAATGAATCCCGATAAATTTTCAGAGAAGGAGTTAGATAGAACAGGCGGTCATCAGTACATCTTGCTTTGTGGAAGGTATACTGGTGATATAAAAAATAAATGAGTTAGCTTTAAAACGTTCCCAAATAGAGAGTTAAGAAAAGTTTTGAATATAATAGTGATAACAGAGGTTAACTCACTTGATTGGTAGTTGGAAGGAATAAAATGATCACACTTTTTAGGAAATGGTTGACATAGGACATGTTTCCATGATGGAGGTTAGTACTGCAAAACCTCTTTATTTTGCAATGACTGTTGCAGGCTATAAGATGGATATATCAAATATATAAAAAATAACAAATAATTAATAACGATAGTGCATTTGTTCAAAATAAATTCTTAAAAGGATTGTGATATATACATATGCAATGAAGCAAAATCTATCTTGATGCTATTATTAAATAAGGTTATAGCTCGCTGTTATAAAAGGCTGTATGAATGGACAATTGGAACTATATACAGATATTTAAAGAATTTATGCGAAACCTATATGTGTCTATATATATATATATATATATATATATATATATATATATATATATATATATATATATATATATATATATATATATATATATATATATATATATATATATATATATATATATATATATATATATATATATATATATATATATATATATATATATATATATATATATATATATATATATATATATATATATATATATATATATATATATATATATATATATATATATATATATATATATATATATATATATATATATATATATATATATATATATATATATATATATATATATATATATATATATATATATATATATATATATATATATATATATATATATATATATATATATATATTGATATATATATATATATATA
>JAXCGZ010008704.1:10000-12500 GCA_037179515.1 Halocaridina rubra
ATATATATTTAAATTTTTTGCAAAACTTCAAGCATGTATTTTAGAGTAAGCCATAAAATATCGACCCCACTCCATTCTATTAAAACCAATGAAAGAATTTAAAAACCGTAACCATATACTCCCTCATTCTTCAAGCATTGAATGATGGTAAGTCTAATTTGCTCAGCCTCTAGTCATAACTGATATTGTGTATTTCTTTCACGTGATTCGTGGCATTTCTTTGAACTTTTTCCTGCTTATTTACATGCTTTTTCAAGTATGGATTCCAAAAGAGGATTGTAATTCAAGTTTTGATCTCGTATAGGCTACATAAATATATCTGAGCATTTCTTTGTGTATGTGTCAGAAGGCTACCCTTACATTTGCTAATAAAGTATAAGCTGCCCTTATTATGTCATTATATATGCATTTCTGGAAACAAATCTGCCAGTATGTTTACTTTTAGATCTCTCTTGTCTTCGTCTCCTGAAGTTCTGCTCCTGTTATTGAGTTTGCATGATTGGGTCTTCTCGCATTTGTACCCATTGTCATTACCTTTCATTTTGCAGTATTGAATTTCATTAGCCACTTTTTGATCACTCATGCAGACTATTTAGAACTTCTTGAAGTTTTCTACCATTGTCCACCTTCACAATCAATGTATTATATGCAAGCATATTCAAGAATGACTTTATTGACTCTGGTAGGTCATTTACATATACAAGAAACAAAAGTTGCTTTAAAACTGAACCTTGTGGAATGCCACTACTAACCCTTCTACACTCAGGCACTGAGTGTCTTACTCTAGCCTTCAATTCCCTTCCTTCTAAGTAAGTTTTTATCCATTCCAAGATTATTTCACCTATTCTCGCCATTACATGCAGTTTCTTAATAAGCCTCCTGTGTGAGATCACATCAGAGCCTTCTGGAAATCTAAGAGTGTGCAATCCGACAAGCCATTTCTTTCCAGCAAGATCTAGCTTATCTCATCATATTGTTCTTATAAGTTTGTTACTGTTGATCTGCTTTCCCTGAAGCTATGTTGATTCAATGAAAAAAAAATTAGGGTTCCTAGGAAAGAGAGATATATATTCATGGTACTTTCTTCATAACTTTGCAAACTTTGCTGGTCAAGGAAACAGGGTTATAGCTTAGAAAGTGTATTTCTTCTTCCCTTTTTGAAAATAGATACAATGTTTGCTTACTCCTAGCTTCTTGGAATCTCCCCTGATTCCAGCGACTTTCCAAATATGATACTTAGTCCCGCTGATATTGATTTAGCGCATGTCTTAAGTACATAAGGAGATGTATCATCATTACCTGCAGCTTTATGGGCATCTAACTACATCAGTACTTTGCATACCTCTGTGGCTAAAACTATGGTGTTCTCTAATACCGGCCCATGAGCTATCTTGGCAATCTGAGGGGGTGGTGTATTTTCTACAGTAAATACTGACTGAAACTCCTTGCTCGATTCTTCGTAGATTTCTTCATCCATATCAGCAATACTTCCATCGTCTCTATTTAACTTCAAAGCCTGTTCTTTTACCTTATTTTTCCCCTGATAAAACTGTTGTAAATTTGGGATTTTTTTAGCCTTTCATGTGATACCCTTTTCATAAACTTTTTTGTCTCTCTTCTTTTCCTTAGGTAATAGTTTTTTGCTCTTTTATAAATCTGATAGGCATCTATGTTTTTTCTCCTAAAATACGTTTTCCAGCATTTGCCTCTCTGCTCCTTAGCTCTCTTACACTAATTATTGAATCATTTCTCTCTAAAATGAATAATTCCTATGTTCGTGGAAGGTATGCAACAATTTATTATCTTCCTATATTCATCACAAATGATTTCATATATTTCCTGTACATATTTGTTTTTAAATAAGATCCTCCAGAAAATTACTGCGAAGAAACACTGATATTAATGCAATCTCCTTTCCAATAGTTCCTCCTCGTGTCCTCACTGCCTCTACTTTCAGTCAGAACATTTTCGATGATATACTCCATCAACAACACTCTTAGTGGTCACTCTTTCCAATTGGTGGTTCATACTCAATATTTTCTATATCCAACACATTATTTGTGAATACAACCCTGGCCCTCATTGGTTCCAGAACATATTGATGTAGGAATTTCCTTTGTACACAGTCTAGGAATTTTGCCTGGAATGAGTTCTCCCGACTGTGGAGGTCTAGATTTGACCAGTCTATCTTTCTATGATTAAGATATCCCATAATCAAAATTCTACACCTTCTCTCCGATGCAATGTTAACAGCTAACTTTATGACTTCGGTAGTACCTATATAAATTTCCTCATAACTTCTAGCCTATGTTAATTCCTTGGTGAGTTAGATGCAACAGTTATTATAATGTTTTCTGATCCAGTATTAATGGAGCAACAAGAAATATTGGAGCTCACTTCTAAACCAAAGTTTATTTCTTCAACCTGAAAATTTTATTTATGAGCAATGATATCCCTCCACCAGTCCTCTCAGATCTTTCATTCCTATATATTCTGAACT
>JAXCGZ010008704.1:17500-25326 GCA_037179515.1 Halocaridina rubra
GATTAATTGAAAGATATATCAAGTGGTTATATATTCAAATGCGAATAGAAATATAGCTAATGAATATGGTACAAATTTTTATAGCGCTGAACTGCTAAGTAATCAGAAACTAAATTGCATTTTTGTTTTTTTTATAATAAACTAGTACTACATGATATGAACTGCAATATATTGAACTCCTTCGGCTTTTACCATCACAGGCTTGCCATTGTGGATCAATCCACTCCATATCTTCCCAATCCCTTTCGTTCTCCTCTATTACATCAAGCACCCTCTTGTCCTCCCTCACCACATCCATAAATCTCACCTTTGCTCTACCTTTACCTCTTTTCCATGGCAGATCCATTTTCCGCAGCCTTCTCCCAACATACTCCTCATCCCTCCTCAGATCATGTCCAAACCATCTCAGTCTCTCCATGAAAAACAATGTGGTGGATAAGAATGAAAAAAAAAACAGCTTTGGTGAGATTTTAAGCCAATGGGCATTCAACTTATATATAATTTCATGGTACAGATATGCTTAGTGTATTATTGCATTATTTAGTTATTGTATATTACTGTTAAGCTTCTGAAAAAAAGTACATTGTTCTGATATGTTCATATAATGTAGGCTATTATTAGTTGTAACTCTCAAAAGCTAAAGCATTTTGGTTTATTTTCTCCTTTTAAGTTTTAATCATGGTTGGGGATTGCCATAAAAATTTTATGTATAGGTTGTAGCAAACTTCTTTGTATTAGCAATTTTCATTTAAAAACAATACTCTTTCGCTATTAAAAATATAGACCCATTATTCCAAAGTCATCAGTGACAAACATATGAAAAATAAGAGTTCTATCCAAAAAAATTTCAAGTACATTATATTTTTATGAGGGAATTATACAAATTAAAAAGTGCTACATATTTGTATGCACGTGCACTTCAACAAGAAAGACTTGAATGTATCAGTGTGTAAATATAAGCTTTGCTAATATATCTTTATATCATGTAAGATAAGTTATGCCATTCGTGTAATAATTATATTATTTTCTACTTTCTAGTAAGGTAACTGTCTGCTACCACTATGACAGTAAGTGGTAGTACCTGCATCTGTCTCTGCTGCCTTGATGTCACACGGAGGAGTGTGAAAGCCTTTGGGAGTAAACCATTTGACAAAATTCGGAGGTAGAGATTCAGAGACCATATTTGGGGAAATATGTTTCAAATCATGCTTTGGCATATCCTGCAGCATTGAGTAATTAGACACAGCCATTCATTTGGAGTATTCTCTCTTTCGTTCCAAAGGAAGGGTCTGTGCGTATTGCAACACTAACACTCCTATGGCAAGGCTCATGAACCTTAAATCTGCTGACTTTGAAGTTTTCTGGCTAAAAGTCTATCTCTTCACTACAACTATATTCCAAACTCCACTGATTTTGTGTTTTTTTTTTAATATTTGTCCTCTTACCATGAGTCTTTGCTATCTTCTCACCCACATGCCGAAGCTCTTTGTATTGGACACTTCAATGTACAACAACGTGATTGATTCGGTTTTACGTCACGAACTCCCTTTTCTACTAATGGCTAGGACGGTTGCCTTCTTACGAAGGACTTGTTTTGGCAGATGTAATCGTTACCCTGAGTGTATGCCCTTAGTAACCTCAATCCGTGACGGGGCGCGAACCCTCGATCTGCCGCCTTAGAGTCGCAGACATTACCATTTTGCCACAGAGACTACTTTCAATGTACAACACAGTGAGTGACTTAATTCTTCTCACATTGATGTGGGAGTAAGTGAGGCCCTTGCTTTCTCTATTACTCACGATCTGAACCAGATGATCAAACAAGCTAATCGTGTTTTTGATTGACACGAACATGCAGCCAACATTCTTGACCTATTTCTTACTTCTAGCCCTTTAAACTACTCTTATTCTATACATTCCCTCTTGTTTAATCTGACCAAACTTTGAACTCACTCTCTTCCAATTTTGCTAATCCTCCAGCAATCCCTCCTTCTTAGCATCGCATTTGGCTCTTTGAGCATACCCAACGTGAAGATTTGCATAATTTCCTCTTTGGCTGTTTTCGGTCCTGCAACCCTGATCAGGTAGCCCTAAAAGTTCCCGAGATAATAACCTCGGTAATGGAGGCGTACATCCCATCCTCTACGAATACTTTTTCTCCTCCTAAGCTTCGGTTTGACTGTGTCTGCTACATGGCTATTAAGGTTAAGAATCAGGCACACTGTTAGGACCAAGCCTCTCATCCTGATTTAGCCCACTCTGCTTTTACTGGAGCTAAAAGAACCTGCACTGCTCAGATTTGAAAGCCTTAAGTTTCCTTTATAGCTAGGAAAGTTGGTGACCTTAACTCCTCTCGTAATGACAAATGTTTCTGTTCCTATGACAAAAACCTCTCCAAAAACTTCTGTATCTCAAGCTTTCAAACTCTCATTCATTCTGATGACTCTAGAGCTTGATCTCCAACTAACAAAGCCACTCTTTTTGGCTCTCATTTTTCTGCTAACTTTTCCATAAATGATTCCAGAGCACCTGTCCCTCAATCTTTACCCCTCTCTAACCCTATGCCCTCCCTTATCCTTTCTTCACGCAAAGTTCATATAGGTTTTTTGCTCACTAAAAACGAACAAGGCATCTGGTCTCGATGGCTTCTCAGTAAGATTCCTTAAGGAGTTTGCAGATGAACTGGCTCCCGTGCTATATCATCTTTTTTGCATTATTCTCTCAATCAATATCTATCTTTCATCTTGGAAACATGCTCTAGTGCAACCTGTTCCTAAGAAGGGTGACATTTCTATTCCTTCAAACCACCGACCTATTGTTCTAACCTCTTCCATTGCTAAAGTTTGCGAAACTTTTCTCAATGCAGAATTTTCAAAACGCCTTGAATCTAACTCAATTATCTCCGATCACCAGCGTGGCTTCCGCAAGGCAAAATCCACTGATGACTTCCAGCCCTATCTTACTCATGTATGGGCATCTTCTCTGAGGAACTATGGAGAATCCTTGGTAGTCGCCTTTGATATCTCTAAGGCTTTTGACAGAGTCTGGCACATGGCTCTGTTGGCCAAACTCCCTGCCTATGGTATTAACCCTTCACTCTGTTCTCTGACTCCCAGTTTTCTTTTTGACCGTTTTATATCTGTAGTTGTTGGTGCCATATATAGCCTATTCCCTGTTACCAGTGATGTTTCACAGGGCTCTGTTCTTTCATCTACTCTGTTCCTTCTCTTCATCAATGATCTCCTTCAATACCCATCCTTTTGTCTTCTTCAAGCCTTTTCAAATGATTCTAACCTTCATTTTTCCTCTACTTATTCTTCACAACTTTAATCTGCTTCTCGTAATCAGTCTCGTATCACACTTTTTTCTACACTCAACTCTGATTTTCAGATGTTTTCTGTGTGGCACACCCCAAATTTAGGTAAATTTAATGCCTCCAAGACACAGGTTTTTGGATATCTCTTTATCTTATTCTTCTCCTGATAGACTAATTGTATTTGAAACTACCGAAATTTGCCCTATCAAATCTATGGACATATTGGGAAACCCTATAGCCTCTAACGTGTCTTTTAGGAATCACATATTCCATAGTCTTAAATCTGCATACAAAAAATTGGGGTTTTCTGTTTTGTTTTTGTCATAACTTTTTCTCTTTGCAGTTACTTAAAATCTCTAAAGGTCTTATTTGACCCTGCTTAGAATACTGCTCACACATCTGGGGTGCTTCTTCTTATACTTATTTCCTTATAGGGTTGAATCTAAGGCAGTCAAACCCATTAATGATCCTTCTCTTACTTTCAAGCTGGATTCTCTTTCTCTTCGCGGTAAGGGATCATCCCTTCTATTTTCTATCGCTAGTACTTCCATCGCTGCTTTGATGAGTTGGCAAGATGCATTCCTCCTTAACTGCCGAGGCCACTTAACCTCACCAAGTGGCCTCATCTCACAAGTACTCTGTGTAGATTTGTAGCTCGAAGATTGGTCGGTCCAGCGTCTGCTTTGTCCCATCTACTTCTATACTCTGGAACTCTCTTCCCCCTTCTGTCTTCCAAATTCTTAGAACCAATTTTTCTTCAAAAAACGGATCTATCATCACCTCATGGCCTTATCCTCCATATCTCTAGGTCCTCAGTACTTCCTCTATTTTTTCAGTCTGCCCTTTTCCTTTGTGTATCATTACCTCATCTCTGTCTTGTCCATAACCTTTTTCTATTCCTTCATCTTAATATTTTCTTCATGCCCTAGATTTATTGATGAGGGCAGTTTTTCTTGCCTGTCTCGGTCTCATACTCATAAAAACAATAAAATAAACACATTAACATAAGTGAAAACATGAATAACCACAGATCTAAGAGAAGAAGAAGCAAGCCTTACAGCTAAATGTAGATGGTAGCACCTTGGCACAGTAATTATGTGTCTTATGTTTGAGTTCCGGGCAGGGGTAAGAGTATTCACTCTTTCATCAAAAAAGCCAATGTACCCTGTAAGTCCCACCTTTCATCATGAGTAAAGGATAACCAACCCCCCCCCCCCCCTCAGCACACTGCTTGAGTCAGCTACGGATTACAAGGAAAACATGCTTGTCATTGTGTTCTTAAGCAGAAGCTAGTTTTTCCTCCACCGCTTCAACTCATGGCTACCCAACCTTCCAGTGCTTATTCAGGCAAGGGATTGGGTACATTGGTCTTACCAAGCCTCTCCATTTGAATCAACTCTCTCTGCTTTTTTTTTTATTGTGGCAAAGAATTGCTGTGCTGCTCTTCGGCCTGTAAGAAGGAAAGTTTATGACCTTAAGCCTTCTCTGTTTCTGGTTCTTAGCCAAAGCCTCTCCAAAAATTTCTATTACACAAGTTTGCCCCCTCTCACAAAGCCACTCTCTTTGGCTCTCATTTTTCTGCCAACTTTTCCATAAGCTATTACCGCGCACCTGTACCTTAATCTTTATCCCTCTCTAACCCTATGCTCTACCTTATTCTTTCTTCATGCAAAGTTCATTAGGTTCTTCGCTCACTAAAGACTAACAAGGCATCTGGTCTCGATGGTATCCCTGCAAAGTTCCTTTAGGAGTTTCAAGATGCACTGACTCCTGTGTTTCACCGTCTTTTCACATTACTTTTTCAACCAGTATCTATCCTTCATCTTGGAGATATGCTCTGGTGCAACCTGATCTTATAAAAGGGGGCCGCTCTCTCCCTTCAAATTACCGACCTATTGCCCTAACCACATCTAGCGCTAATGTTTATGAAACTTTGCTCAATACCCACTTCTTGAAACATCTCCGATCACAAGTACGGCTTCCGCAAGGACCTCCAGTCCTATCTTACTCATGAGTTGGTATCTTCTCTCATGAACTATGGGGAATCCTTTGTCATCGGTCTTGATATCTCTATGGCTTTTGATAGAGTCTGGTACAAAGCTCTGTTGGTCAAACTCCCTGCTTTTGACTTTGCCCCTTCTCTCTGTTATCTGATTTCCGGTTATCTTTTTGACTATTTATATTTCTTGTTGTTGTTGATGCAACATCTAGACCATTCCCTGTTGCCAGTGGTGTTCCACACTAATAATAATAATAATAATAATAATAATAATAATAATAATAATAATAATAATAATAATAATAATAATAATAATAATAATAATGATAATAATAATAACAATAATAATAATAATAATAATAATAATAATAATAATAATAATAATAATAATAATAATAATAATAATAATAATAATAATAATAATAATAATAATAATAATAATAATTAACAATAATAATAGTAATAATAATAGTAATAATAATAATAATAATAATAATAATAATAATAATAATAATAATAATAGTAATAATAATAATAATAATAATAATGAAAATAATAATAATAATAATAATAATAATAATAATAATAATAATAATAATAATAATAATAATAATAATAATAATAATAATAATAATAATAATAATAATAATAATAATAATAATAATAATAATAATAATAATAATAATAATAATAATAATAATAATAATAATAATAATAATAATAATAATAATAATAATAATAATAATAATAATAATAATAATAATAATAAATATAATAATAATAATAATGATAATAATAATAACAATAATAACAATAATAATAATAATAATAATAATAATAATAATAATAATAATAATAATAATAATAATAATAATAATAATAATAATAACAACAATAATAATAATAGTAATATTAATAATAATAATAATAATAATAATAAAAACAATAATTATTATTATTATAATAAAAATAATTAATAATAATAATAATAATAATAATAATAATAATAATAATAATAATAATAATAATAATAATAATAATAATAATAATAATAATAATAATAATAACAATAATAATAATATTGCTCATTTATTTCCATTATGCAATGGGTATTCTGTTGCAAGTCTAGGAGTACATCTTATATGTTAAGGTGAAGGTAAAGGTTGCCGGGTTGCCTCAGAATGTCGGCTAGGGCAAGCCCCAACCCCCCACTGTGGTGCCCAGCTACAGCAGTAACCTCCCAGTAAACAGCTTGAACTCTCGTCCTTGGAAGGGAACCGACCTGCCGACCTCGTGTATGCGAAGCAAGCATGTTACCACTGTACTAGCCAGAGGCTCTGTTCTTTCACCAACTCTGTTCCTACTCATCATCAACGATCTCTTTTAGTCCCCATCCTCCTCTCTACTTCATGCCTTTGCCGATGATTCTACACTTCATTTTTCTTCTGACTTATATAATAAATATAATAAACCTTTATTTCCATTGCAACACGATGGTTATCCGTCAGCCGGGGCAAGCCCCAATCCCTCACTGTGGTGCCCAACCACAGCATTATCTGCCAGGAAACAGCTTAAGCTCTCGGTCTTGGACGGGATCCGATCTTTCGACCTCGTGAATGCGAAGCCAGCACGTTGCCACTCGTAATCAGTCTCGTATCACTCTTTCTTCTACTCTCAACTACGATTTGCAGAGGGCAGCTGAATGAGACACCAAAATTTAATTTAAATTTCATCCCTCCAAGACACAGTTTCTGTCAATCTCCTTATCTTCTCCTCCTCCTGATAGCCCTATTGTCTTCAAAACTAATGAAATTTCTCCTTTTATTTCTATTACAATAACAGGAGTCCAGTTGGCCTCTAACTTGGCTTTGAGGAATCAATAATCCAAATTTCTAAATCTGAATCCAAAAAATTAGTGATTCTTTTTCGTTTTCGTCATTACATTTCCTCTTTACAGTTCATCAAAATTTATAATTTTCCTATCCGTCCCTGCTTAGAATACTGCACACATATCTGGGGTGCTTCTTCTTATACTTATCTCCTTCATATCGTTGAATCTGAGAAATTCAGACTCATCAATAACCCTTCTCTAACTTCTAATCTGGATTCTCTTTCTCTTCACCTTTAGGTATTATCCAATTCTCTTTTCTATTGCTACTACTTCCATCGCTAGTTTGATGAGTTGGTGAGTTACATTCCTTTCCCACTGCCGAGGCCGTATAACACTCACTAAGTGGACTCGTCTCAAAAGTACAGTGTGGAGATTGTAGTTCGTGGATAATAAACTGAGGGACTGCTTCTTCCCATCTAACTCCAGACTCTGGAGAACTCTTTCTACTGACATTCCTAATTCTTTTAATATATTTTCCTTCATAAAGCTAATCTGTCGCCATCCCTGAGCCTAATCCTGCAATTTCTGTAGGTCCTCTGAACATTGACTACTCTTTCAGCCTTTATTGTTGAAGGCAGCTTTTCTAGCCTGTCCTGGTGTCACAATAAATAAAAATGGCA
>JAXCGZ010008705.1:0-25285 GCA_037179515.1 Halocaridina rubra
ATCCCTCCTTCCCTTTTTGAAGATAGGTATCACATTTGCTTGTTTCCAGCATCTTGGAATCTCCCCAACTCCAGTGACTCCTTAAATATGATACTTAGTGCCACTGATATTGTGTTTGCGCATTTTTTAAGCACATGAGGGGATATGTCATCAGGACCTGTAGCTTTATGAATATCTAAATCCATCAGCGCTTTGCATACCTCTGTGGCTGTAAGGTTGATGTTCTCTAATACCGGCCCTTGAGCTTCTATCACTGCAATCTGAGGGGGTGGGGTATTTTCTACTGTAAATACTGACTGAAACTCCTTGTTCAATTCTTTGCAGATCTCTTCGTCCGTATCAGTGATGCTTCCATCCGCTCTCTTTAGCCTTAAAACCTGTTCTTTTACCTTCAGTTTTCCTCTGATAAAGCTGTGGAAAAGCTTGGGATTTTCTTTAGCCTTCCTGGTGATGTCCCTCTCATAATCTCTCTCTGCCTCTCTCCTTTTACTTAGGTAGTCATTTCTTGCTCTTTTGTAGGTTTGCCAGGCATTTATGTTTTTTCTCCTCCTATACCTTTTCCAGCATTTGTCTCTCCACTCCTTAGCTCTTTTACACCCATTATCGAACCATTTCTCTCTGGCATGAATTACACCTACTTTGGTGACAGGTATGCAGCAATCTACTATCTTCCCATATTTCTCACAAAAGATGTCATACATTTCTTGTACAGATTTGTTGTAAAATAAGGTTCTCCAGTCAATAACTGCAAAAAGCTCATTCATTTTGATGTAATCTCCTTTCGGATAGTTCCTCCTCATGTCCTCAGTGCCTCTACTCTCAGGAAGAATATCTTCAATGATATACTCCATCAACAACACACAGTGGTCACTCTTTCCAATTGGTGGTTCATACTCAATATTTTCAATATCCAACACATTATCTGTGAACACTAGATCAAGTAGTGATGGCTCATCCCCACCCCTGGCTCTTGTTGGTTCCATTACATGTTGGTGTAGGAAATTCCCTTGTACGCAATCTAGGAATCTTGCCCCGAATGAGTCCTCACCACTGTGTGGGTCAAGATTTATCCAATCTATCTCTTTATGATTAAAGTCTCCCATAATCAAAATCCTACATTTTTTCTCCCGTGCCATGTTAACAACTGAGTTTATGACTTCAATAGTACCTATATGACTTTCCTCATAAATTTCAAGCCTATTTTGGTTCCTTGGTGGGTTGTATACAACAGTTATTATAATGCTCTCTGACCCAGTATTTATGCGAGCAACAAGAAATTCCCTGAACTCACTTTCTATAGCCAAGTTTATTTCTTCAACTTGAATCCTCTCACTTATGAGCAGTGCTATCCCTCCACCAGTCCTCTCAGATCTTTCAACCCTTAGTATTCTGAAACCCTTAGGAAAAACTGTGACACTGTTTATGTCCTCACTCAACTTAGTCTCTGTAATTGCTACTATATCTGCCTTACTGTTGTGAATCCTATCTTTTAATTCTACTGCCTTACCAGCTAATCCATCAGCATTTGTGTATAACAATCTTAATGAGGCCCCATCCCCTGATCTTCTGTCATTATCTTCTTTATCTCCCCTTTGTCTGGAAGTATTCTGTAACGAAAATTTTTCTTCTCTTCTTCATTTCTTTCATCATTTAACCTTCTTGCCTCTTGCAACAAGTTTTTGATCTTTCCCATCTCTTCCTGTGTTCTGTATCGTCTAATGTACACTTCTTTGCATTCTTGAAGGTCTTTTAGACTTTTTTTTCTCAACAATATTTCCCTACATGTTTCCCCTCTCTCAAAGGTTACTTTTGTTGGTCTCGGCTTTCCTTCCCTCGAATATTTACCTAGTTGGTGTATGCTTACAATATCCTCAGGACCACATACTACTCCAAGCTTTCTTATCAGGTCTACAACCCTAGCTTTATTTTCTTCAAGTCTCCCCTGCCATGTTGGCAACTGGGATTCACTTATGCCTGAGATTACCACTGTCTTCTCCTTATCAAGTGCCTGTCTGATGAGTGGGTTTGCCCTTTCCATCACAACGTCTTTAATTTTTTCGATTACTGTCTCTTTATAGTCAACTGTTTGTATGTTTTCCAGTGCCACCACCTTTACAGCCTCTTTTACTGCCACATTCCCCTTTAGTGCATCAGCAAAGGACGTTTTCATGGCATCATTTTCCATATTCAGCTCCTGGAACTCTTTTCTGAATTGTTCAATGTTTTCCTTAATCTGGACATTCCAAGCAGCAATCTCGTCTCTCTCAGAAGAGAGCAGTGAACTAACATCTAATTCCTTTAGGTTGTCATTCAGCTGTTTGTTTTTATCTTCTTGTTTAGAAATTCTAGATTCTAGTTGACTCTTTTCCCCTTCCAGCTTCTTTATTCTTTTTTCTAGTTCCTTTCTCTCCTGCCCTTGTGCTTTATTTGCTTCCTCCAAAGATCTTATTTGTTGTCTGAGTGTTTCATTCTCTTTCATTTCTCCATCCATATTCCGAATTTTATCATCAAGGCTTATAACCATTTCCTCCTGATGACTACCCCTTCTCCCGACCCATGGGTAGGAGAGGTTTGGGACAGAGATGGCCTCATTTTTATGTTCTCCCTCTCACAGAATATAGAAAGTAGACGAGAAAGAGGAAAAAAAAGAAAAGAGAAAAACTTTTAATTAAGCTTCACACAGAATTTTTATATCTCCATATAAGTGCTATTTAGTGACTCAGTTTGTCTCTTTTCTGGTAACACACATATTAACTTAAAAACTTGACCATGGTAATTTAAGTATAAAAAGAAAAAGAAAAACAAAAGTCAAACCTGAAGGAAAATTCGAATTTGTGTGATTACCTAATTGTGATTACCTAATTGTGTTTACGGGAAAGAGCCCAAAGCTCGTATCTTCCCGTCTCCTGATCGGTTCCATTTTTAGACTTAGTGATACTTATCATACCTGTCCTTAAAACTATGGATTGAGATAGCATTAACTACCTCCTCGCTTAGCGAATTCCAATTATCAACTACTCTTACACTGAAAAAGTATTTCCTTACATCCTGCAAACAAGTTTTCTTACGAAGCTTCAAACTATGACCTCTAGTTCTAGAGCCAGCCATATCGAAATATCGATCCCTATCCACTCTATCATAACCATGAAGGAATTTAAAGACTGTCACCATATCCCCCCTTACTCTTCTAGCTTCGAGTGATGGCAAGTCTAATTCCCTCAGCCTCTCATCATAACCGAGATTGCGTATTTCTGGCACCAGTTTCGTGGCATGTCTTTGAACTTTTTCAAGCTTAGCTATGTGCTTTTTCAAGTGCGGATTCCAAAAGGGGGCTGCATATTCGTGTGTGATTACCTAATTGTGATTACCTAATTGTGTTTACGGGAAAGAGCCCAAAGCTCGTATCTTCCCGTCTCCTGATCGGTTCCATTTTTAGACTTAGTGATACTTATCATACCTGTCCTTAAAACTATGGATTGAGGTAGCATTAACTACCTCCTCGCTTAGCCAATTCCAATTATCAACTACTCTTACACTGAAAAAGTATTTCCTTACATCCTGCAAACAAGTTTTCTTCCGAAGCTTCAAACTATGACCTCTAGTTCTAGAGCCAGCCATATCGAAATATCGATCCCTATCCACTCTATCATAACCATGAAGGAATTTAAAGACTGTCACCATATCCCCCCTTACTCTTCTAGCTTCGAGTGATGGCAAGTCTAATTCCCTCAGCCTCTCATCATAACCGAGATTGCGTATTTCTGGCACCAGTTTCGTGGCATGTCTTTGAACTTTTTCAAGCTTAGCTATGTGCTTTTTCAAGTGCGGATTCCAAAAGGGGGCTGCATATTCGAGTTTTGGCCTCACATAGGTTACATAAATATTTCTGAACATTTCCTTGTCCATGTGCCTGAAGGCTACCCTTACATTTGATAAGAATGCATATGCTGCCCTTACTACGCCATTTATATGTATTTCTGGAGACAAATCTGCCAATATGTTTACTCCTAGATCTCTCTCATTTTCTGTCTCCTGAAGTTGTACTCCAGCCACCGAGTAGTCAAGCTTGGGCCTTCTTGCACTTGTACCCATTCTCATTACCTTACATTTTGAGGTATTGAATTTCATTAGCCACTTTTCTGACCACTCATGCAGATTATTTAGATCCTCCTGAAGTTCTCTACCATTGTTCTCGTTTTTTACTTTCTTCACAATCTTTGCATCATCTGCAAACATATTCATGAATGAATTTACAGACTCTGGTAGGTCATTTACATATACAAGGAACAAAAGTGGCCCTAAAACTGAACCCTGTGGAACTCCACTACTAACTCTTCTCCATTCAGACACTGAGTGTCTTACTCTAACCCTCTGTTCCCTTCCTTCTAAGTAAGTTTTTATCCATTCCAAGACATTTCCACCTATTCTAGCCATTGATTGCAGCTTCCTAATAAGTCTCCCATGTGGAACAGTGTCAAACGCTTTCTGGAAGTCTAGGAATATGCAATCTGCCCAGCCCTCTCTTTCCTGTAAGATTTGGCTTACCTCATCATAAAATTCTAATAAGTTTGTTACTGTTGATCTTCCTTCTCTGAAGCCATGTTGCCTCACTGACAAAAAGTTGAAGGATTCCAAGTGAAGAGAGATATGTTTCCTTAGTAGTTTCTCCATAAGTTTGCAAACTATGCTGGTCAAGGAAACTGGTCTATAGTTCAGAGCCGTATCCCTCCTTCCCTTTTTGAAGATAGGTATCACATTTGCTTGTTTCCAGCATCTTGGAATCTCCCCCGACTCCAATGACTCCTTAAATATGATACTTAGTGCCACTGATATTGTGTTTGCGCATTTTTTAAGCACATGAGGGGATATGTCATCAGGACCTGTAGCTTTATGAACATCTAAATCCATCAGCGCTTTGCATACCTCTGTGGCTGTAAGGTTGATGTTCTCTAATACCGGCCCTTGAGCTTCTATCACTGCAATCTGAGGGGGTGGGGTATTTTCTACTGTAAATACTGACTGAAACTCCTTGTTCAATTCTTTGCAGATCTCTTCGTCCGTCTCAGTGATGCTTCCATCCGCTCTCTTTAGCCTTAAAACCTGTTCTTTTACCTTCAGTTTTCCTCTGATAAAGCTGTGGAAAAGCTTGGGATTTTCTTTCGCCTTCCTGGTGATGTCCCTCTCATAATCTTTCTCTGCCTCTCTCCTTTTACTTAGGTAGTCATTTCTTGCTCTTTTGTAGGTTTGCCAGGCATTTATGTTTTTTCTCCTCCTATACCTTTTCCAGCATTTGTCTCTCCACTCCTTAGCTCTTTTACACCCATTATCGAACCATTTCTCTCTGGCATGAATTACACCTACTTTGGTGACAGGTATGCAGCAATCTACTATCTTCCCATATTTCTCACAAAAGATGTCATACATTTCTTGTACAGATTTGTTGTAAAATAAGGTTCTCCAGTCAATAACTGCAAAAAGCTCATTCATTTTGATGTAATCTCCTTTCTGATAGTTCCTCCTCATGTCCTCAGTGCCTCTACTCTCAGGAAGAATGTCTTCAATGAAATACTCCATCAACAACACACAGTGGTCACTCTTTCCAATTGGTGGTTCATACTCAATATTTTCAATATCCAACACATTATCTGTGAACACCAGATCAAGTAGTGATGGCTCATCCCCACCCCTGGCTCTTGTTGGTTCCATTACATGTTGGTGTAGGAAATTCCCTTGTACGCAATCTAGGAATCTTGCCCCAAAGGAGTCCTCACCACTGTGTGGGTCAAGATTTATCCAATCTATCTCTTTATGATTAAAGTCTCCCATAATCAAAATCCTACATTTTTTCTCCCGCGCCATGTTAACAACTGAGTTTATGACTTCAATCGTACCTATATGACTTTCCTCATAAATTTCAAGCCTATTTTGGTTCCTTGGTGGGTTGTATACAACAGTTATTATAATGCTCTCTGACCCAGTATTTATGCGAGCAACAAGAAATTCCCTGAACTCACTTTCTATAGCCAAGTTTATCTCTTCAACTTGAATCCTCTCACTTATGAGCAGTGCTATCCCTCCACCAGTCCTCTCAGATCTTTCGACCCTTAGTATTCTGAAGCCCTTAGGAAAAACTGTGACACTGTTTATGTCCTCACTCAACTTAGTCTCTGTAATTGCTACTATATCTGCCTTACTGTTGTGAATCCTATCTTTTAATTCTACTGCCTTACCAGCTAATCCATCAGCATTTGTGTATAACAATCTTAATGAGGCCCCATCCCCTGATCTTCTGTCATTATCTTCTTTATCTCCCCTTTGTCTGGAAGTATTCCGTAACGAAAATTTTTCTTCTCTTCTTCATTTCTTTCATCATTTAACCTTCTTGCCTCTTGCAACAAGTTTTTGATCTTTCCCATCTCTTCCTGTGTTCTGTATCGTCTAATGAACACTTCTTTGCATTCTTGAAGGTCTTTTAGACTTTTTTTTCTCAACAATATTTCCCTACATGTCTCCCCTCTCTCAAAGGTTACTTTTGTTGGTCTCGGCTTTCCTTCCCTCGAATATTTACCTAGTTGGTGTATGTTTACAATATCCTCAGGACCACATACTACTCCAAGCTTTCTTATCAGGTCTACAACCCTAGCTTTATTTTCTTCAAGTCTCCCCTGCCATGTTGGCTCCTGGGATTCACTTATGCCTGAGATTACCACTGTCTTCTCCTTATCAAGTGCCTGTCTGATGAGTGGGTTTGCCCTTTCCATCACAACGTCTTTCATTTTTTCGATTACTGTCTCTTTATAGTCAACTGTTTGTATGTTTTCCAGTGCCACCACCTTTACAGCCTCTTTTACTGCCACATTCCCCTTTAGTGCATCAGCAAAGGACGTTTTCATGGCATCATTTTCCATATTCAGCTCCTGGAACTCTTTTCTGAACTGTTCAATGTTTTCCTTAATCTGAACATTCCAAGCAGCAATCTCGTCTCTCTCAGAAGATAGCAGTGAACTAACATCTAATTCCTTTAGGTTGTCATTTAGCTGTTTGTTTTTATCTTCTTGATTAGAAATTCTAGATTCTAGTTGACTCTTTTCCCCTTCCAGCTTCTTTATTGTGTGTGTGTGTGTGTGTGTGTGTGTGTGTGTGTGTGTGTGTGTGTGTGTGTGTGTGTGTGTGTGTGTGTGTGTGTGTGTGTGTGTGTGTGTGTGTGTGTGTGTGTGTGTGTGTGTGTGCCATCATCAAATCCTGAAATTATGAAGATACTGTTCATTACTGACTCCACATATTCAATACTTTACTTACTCAGCCTGTCAAGCTAATATACGTAACCCCCACACTCTGGTACTCCATAACAGTCTTATAATTCTCCTGAAAGGGAATGGCCAAAGAGTTTCTTTACGAAGCACATTCGGAATGCAAGTTCTAGGACCTTCTAAAAGCAAGCAAGGCGCTGGTCCGTCTAAGTGCCAAGGACATTTGCCAAAACATTCGTATGAATTAAGTTATAGACTTCCATCAAGCTGCATGCAATTCGACCAACGGGAAACTTTGCCATCAGATATCGTGAAGTTATTTCTTTATTCTGTACAGAAAAAAAAAGGTAATCTATGATTCTTAAAAGGAACAAAAAACTTAATGGACGTTGCTCTACACCGCAGCCACACACAAACATGCACACACACACACACAAACACACACACACACACACACGTAATTTACGTTAGGGCAAAGCTTGAACATACAGTAAACTCTTGGAATCCTCACTTGAAAAAGCATATAGATAAACTGGAAAAAAGTTCATAGACATGCTATGAATCTAGTGACAGATACACAATCTCAGGGTGACTCCAGAATTAGACGGCATAATTTGAAGCTTCATAAGAAAACTTCTCTGTAGGATGTAAGATAATGCTTTTTTAGTGTCAGAACAGTTGCTGATTAGAATTCGCCAAGCGAAAAAGTAGTTAATGCTAACTATTTATTGTTTTAAAAGTCACATATGATAAGTAGCAATGAGTATAACAATAATACTAATCAAAACAAAAGGAGATACGCTAATAGGGTCTATCCCGTAAGCACAATTAGATAGTTACAATTCAATAATCACAGAGAGAGAGAGAGAGAGAGAGAGAGAGAGAGAGAGAGAGAGAGAGAGAGAGAGAGAGAGAGAGAGAGAGAGAGAGAGAGAGAGAGAGAGAGAGAGAGAGAGAGAGAGAGAGAGAGAGAGAGAGAGAGAGAAAATTTTATGGCAGGGAAATACAAGTGAATAAAAGCATTAATAAGGTGGTACTTGAATTGTTAGAGTTAATTTAAAACAAACAGACAAACGGTGTAACGGGCATAGTGAAAAAGAAAGTAATTAATTCAAAATTCAACACGATCATCATGCTTGCGATGTAAATAAATGCATAACAACAGAGAAATTCCTGGTGAAGAAAAAAACGTAAAATAAACACAGACTATTTCAACCCTGCAAAATGTTAAATGCAAACATATCAATTGAATAAACGTTTCATAACAATATATGATAAAACGAAGAGATAAATAATAGAGCTGGATACTCAAATTTTCATCATATGCAAAGGGTGAAAATTCTGCAATGATGAAACTCCACACTTTGTAACAAAAAGGTAAAATGAAGACGAAAAATGTGAAATTTCGATATCTATCCTTTCTGTCAAAATTTTGCATTTCTAGCAAATAAATAATTCTTGTTCTGAAAACTGCAGCAAAGCAGGATAAGGATTGAAAAGTTTGTATCATTGTTTTTCACAAACGTTGTAGTTTAAATTCTTTTGAGTGTTATACATAAAACTATTATTCTGGGGAGGAGGGTTCTTGAGACCTGAAATAATTAATACATGTATGAATATGTAAGTACAATATCAATTAATGTATGTATCATGAATATATGTATGTATATATGTATGCATGTATGTATGTATGTATGTATGTATGTATGTATGTATGTATGTATGTGTGTATGTATGTATGTATGTATGTATGCATGTTTGAATGTCTGTATGAATCGGCACAATTTTTTTTTCTTCAAAATACTGCATCTGTATTATTATCAACCCCTATGGATATCGGCACTAGTTCTTTTTCGCTTCTCTCTTTTATTATGGTTATGACGACTTCAGGAGTAATCCAAAAGCTCTTTGAAATATGAATTCAGCATATCAGTGCTGACAGTTGTAAGACGATGCAGAATACCAGATGGCTAATAATAAGAACACCAAACCTTTTAGTTGTGCTTACTCTATCTTTAACATACATTGTGTGTTGGATATATATTGAGAAAAAAAATTCCCACATTTGACACCAATCATTTCAGAAATAAAGATGTGGTTACGAGTGTAAGAAACACTACGGCCGAAGGTATTACGGCTTTAACTAGGACTGGTTCTTTTCTTATGCCAACATCTACACCGAATATTTAGGTGTATTCGTGACACATCTCTTACTATCTCATTACATTTGACATGTCACAACACACCTATCTCTGTTTCTTTTGTTAAATTTTTCCTCATTTTTACTATAAATATGGAAGGTCCACAGCTTATTGTCCCCGGTACCAGGCATAGAAGGGTACTATATATCTCCAGGGATAATGTTTACTCCACTACTGGCGTGAGAGTTGACACGCGCTTGGTGTTAGGTTTTTTTTTTTTTATGTGTGACACTGGGACAGGCAGAAACTGCCCTCATCAACAAAGGCCCGAGCACGAGAAAATACCAAGACGAAGGAAGAGAAAAAGGTTAAGGACAAGGCAGAGATGAGGTAATGTCACACAAAGGAAAACGACAGACAGAAAAAACAAAGTACAGAGGACCCAGAGATATGGAGGACTAGGCTCTGAGATGACGATAGATCTGTTTTTTTGAAGGATGAAAGGTCATAAGAATTAGGAAAAACAGAAGGAGGCAGAGATTTCCTGAGTCTGGAGGTAGATGGGAAGGAGCTGTCGCTGCACCGACTAATCCGCGAGCTACAAATCTCCACACAGTACCTGTGAGATGAGGCCGCTTGGCGAGTGTTACGCGGCCTCGGCAGTGGGGGAGGGATGCAACTCGCCGACTCATCAGAGCAGCGATGGAAGTAGTAGCGATAGAAAGGCGAAAGGGAAGATACCTTACGGCAAAGAGAGAGAGAATCCAGATTAGAAGTAAGAGAAGGATCATTAATGAGTCTGACTGCCTTAGATTTACCCTATCAAAAAGATAAGAATAAGAAAAAGCACCCCAGATGTGTGAGCAGTATTCTAAGCTGGGACGGATAAGACCTTTGTAAATTTTTAAGTAACTGCAAAGAGGAAAAGTAATGACGAAAACGAAACAAAACCCATAATTTTTTGGATAATATTTAGAAATTTGAATTATGTGATTCCTCCTAGACAAGTTAGAGGCTCTATGGATTCCTTATATGTTGATGGAGTTAAGAGGGTAAATTTCATTAGTTTCGAAGACAATAAGGTTATCAGGAGGAGAAGAAGATAAAGAGATAGCCAGAAACTATGTCTTGGAGGCATTGAATTTAACTAAATTTTGATTGCCCCACTCAGATACTCTCTTCAAATCGGAGTTAAGAGAAGAAGAAAGAGTTATACGAGATTGATTACGAGTAACATATGAGGGTTGTGAAGAAAAGGCAGAGGAAAAGTGAAGGGTAGAATCATCAGCAAAGGCATAAAGAAGAGAGGAAGATGGGGATTGTAGATCATTGATGATCAGGACCTCCTGATAGATCTGCTTCTTTCACTCTTCGCTTTTCTAACATTCGTGGTCGGAACTCCAATCTTTCATCAGTTTAACAGCACTTGTGTACATCCCTCCCTAACTCCGCCATCTCTTTGAAACCCAGCTGTCTAGCCATGCTTCCCTTGACCCATTTCAATTATTCTCATTATAACCTATATGCTCGTTTCCGTTCCAAGAGTGGTGTCTGTGCCTACTGCAATGCTAACACTCTTATCATAAGGTTCATAGACCTTGCATCTCCTAACTTTGATGTTCTCTGACTGGAGATCTATCTCTTCAATTCCACAATATTTCTTTGCTTCTGCTACTACTCTCCTAACTCCACTAACTTTGTGTCATTTCTTGAATATCTGCCCTCTTACCATGAGTCCTTGATATCTTCTCACCCAAATGCTGAAGTGCCCTGATGTACACCACAGAGAATTAATTCATTCTTCTCACACTGATGTGGATGGAAGTGGTCCCTTGCTTTTTCTATTACTCATGAACTGGAGATTATCAAGCACCTACTCGAGCTCCAAATTGCCACAAACATGTAGCTAAAACTCTTGCCCCATAAAACTACTCATACTCTGTGCTTTCCCCTCTTGGTAAATCTGACCACTCTTTATTCTCAATTTCTTCCATTTAACTCGCTCTTATTTTATTACAGCTAATAATCGTCGCACTTCTCGAATCCGAAGGCCTAAAGTTTCCCTTTTATGATGACCTCAACTCCTCCCAATGATAAATGTTTCTGGTCCTAAGCCAAAAACTTTTAAAATATCTGTATCTCAAGCTTTCCCTATCTCATTCCTACTCATGGTTCTATGGCTCGATCTCCCACTGAAAAAGCCACTCTTCTTGGCTTTCATTTTTCTGCCAACTCTTCCATAAACGATTCCAGTACACCTGTTCCTCATATTTTTCCCCTCTCTAATCCTGTGCTGTCCGTTATTCTTTCTTCAAGCAAACCTCATAAGGTTCTTCATTCTCTAAAGATAAACAAGGCATCCGAACCCTATGGAGTCACTGCAAGGATCACATGCCTTGTTGTCTTTTTTGCCCCATTCTCTCAGTCACTATCTACACTTCATCTTGGAAGAATCCGCTAGTTCAACCTGTTCTTAAGATGGGTGACAGCTCTATTCCTTCTAACTACCGTCCTATTGCCCTAACCTCATGCATTTCTAAAGTATTTGAAACTTTGCTCAATTCTCACTTCTTAAAAGTCTTGTATCTAAGTCGCTTATCTCCGATCACCAGTAATGGTTTCGTAAGGCAAGATCCAATGGTGACCTCCTGTACTATCTTACTCGTGTATTGTGCTCTTCTCTGAAGAACAGTGGGTAATCCTCTGTCGTCACTCCTGAAATCTCTAAGGCTTTAGACAGTTTGGCACAAAGCTCTGTTGGCCAAAGTCCCTGCTTATGGCTTTACCCCTTCTCTCTGTTCCCTGATTTCCAGTTTTCTTTCTGACCGACTTATATCTGTGGGTCTTGATGATGCCACATCTACCTCATTTCCTGTTACCAGTGGTGTTCCACAAGGCTCTGTTCTTTCACCTACTCTGTTCCTTTTCTTTGTCAACAATATTCTTCAGTCCCATCTTTCTCTCTCCTCCATGCCTTTGTCGACGATTCTACCCTTCATTTTACATTGCCTTCTCTTCATAACCTTCATTTGCTACTCGATATCACGATCATATCACTTTCTTTTTCTCCTCCTCATAGCCCTATTAACTTCGAAACTAACAAAATTTACCCTCTTTATTCTATTATCATATAAGAGTTACATAATCCAAATTTCTAAATTTGTATCCACAAAATTGGGGGTTCTCTTTTGTTTTCGTTATTACTTTTCCTCTTTCCAGTTACTTAAAATCTATAAAAGTCTTATTCATCCCTGCTTCGAATACGGCTCGCACATCTGGAGTGCTTCTTCTTATACTTATCTCCTTGATAGGGTTGAAGCTTAGGCAATTTAATCATCAGTGACCCTTCTCTTACTTCTAATCTGGATTCTTTCTCTTTCTCTTTGCCATAGTGTATCATCTTTTCTATCACTAATACTTCCATCACTGCTCTGATGAGTTGGCGAGTATGCATCCCTTTACCCACTGCCAAGGCAGTGTAAACTCGTCAAGCGTCCTTATCTGACAGGTGCTGTGTGGATATTTGCAGCTCGCGGATTAATCGGTGCAGTGACTGCTTCTTCTCTTCCATCTCTGCACTCTGGAGCGTTACCTCCATTTGTCTTTCCTAGTTCTTATAACCTATCTTCTTTCGAAAATCAGATCTATATTCATCTGAGGGCCTAGTCCTACCATATCTCAAGGTCTTCAATACTTCGACTACTCTTTCAGTCTCTCCTTTACCTATTGCTTATAATTTCATTATTTCTGCCTTGTCCTTAACCTTCTACTTCTTTTTCGGATTACTGTGTTCTTGGTGCCCGAACCTGATGAGGTCAGTTTCTTGCCTGTCCAGGTGTCACACTCACAAAAAAAAAAACTGAGGCTGCGTATTTTATATATATATATATATATATATATATATATATATATATATATATATATATATATATATATATATATATATATATATATGCAGGTTTTTTAAAGAAGGAAAACGGGAATTTATTATTGGAGGGATTGCCAGTGTTCAATGCATCATTTTTATCCCTTATTTGAAAATTCTGTTTTAAAAACATAATTTTTGGCGTTCTCAAAACTAATTTCTCTAAAACGGTGATAACTAAACCGAGAAATTCACTAATGAGAAAAATTCCTGTTAAAAAAATCCATTAATTTAAGTAAAGAAATTCTGTTTAAAAATCCTTCAATGAGTTACATTTCCCCAACGCTTATTGTCTTCGTGAACATTTTAGTTTTTTTTTTTTAATTTATTCCCAGTGACTTTTCATAGCTATGTCTGGTGAAAAAAAAAATACAGACAAAAGAATGGATGAGTCCCAAATAATGTCATAAAAAAATTCGCCAGGATATATAAATTTGTCGCTTGTGACCAAACCTAAATGAATTTATCATTAGCGCCCTTATTTACTATCTGTATCTATTTAAACACATGGCCCCATTTCCCTTGTAAAGGGAGTCGACTGAGCCAAAAAATATGCATTCATCACAATCCACACACACCTCAACTACTCCTCTTAGCTCCATGAGGATAAAGGGTCGCCACATTTTTCCCCTATCACCTTGCTTGGTCACCCACAAGGTAGGCAGGCAAATACAGTAAGGCTCGACAGCCACTTTGGTTTACCCCCACCTCTATCACGTGGCAATTCTCCTCACACCCGTCCATCACAGCTCACTGAGCTAGCAGGTGCGATAAATATCTTTGGCCCGCATCACCTATACACAATCTACCTCCACACATTCCTATCTCTTGCACGCTCTCTTCCCTGCTCCATTGACATGCCATGTGCATCCAATGCCCATATCACGTCATCCATTAATCTCATTCTAGGTCTTCCTCTTCGCTTACTCCAACTACTCCTGCATTCCACACTCTCCTCACTATTCGTTCATCACTCATCCTAGCCATGAGCCAAACCAACTCAATACCCCCTAATCGAACCTATCCTACAGCTTTCTTTCAACACCAGTTCTCTGCCTGACATCTACATTTCTTATTCTACCTATTCTAGACACATCATTCATACTTCTCAAACACCTCATCTCCAGTACATTAAAATTTTTATTTTTATCCTCTCTTGCATTCCAAGTCTCTGCTTCATACAATACTGTCGGCACAATAACACTTTCATATATCCTTCTCTTTACATTCATTCCTAAATACCATTTCTCATCTCACTTTTCAACCCATTTCGACATTTTGCTTCCTTCACTCTATGAATTACCCCCGCATCCACTCGTCCATTACTTGTTTGCTATGCGTGACCCCAGATACTTAAAACTCTCAACTTCTCCTTCGGACCCTTTTTCCACTTCCTGATAAATGTAATTACTGATATTAAGAACACATCTAAGTCTTTCTCTTATAAATATATCAAGATGTGGATAGAGAATTAATTAATCACAATGATGTCCTCCCTCCAGTTTTCTCTTTGATATCGGTAAATCATTTTCTCTTTTCCTTCCTTAATAGATATGTAATTAAATGGTTCTCAATAAATACATGATAAGCTCAATTCTTACCTTTCCCCATTACCTTCCCTCTGTCCTTTACTTACGTAGTGGATTTGTACATTATACCAAAAACATTAAATAGAATGTTATCGTTCACTTTAAAGAGTATTACTGCGGCCAATTTAAAAAATAATAAATATATTGAATGTGGTGATTATTTTTAATTAAACGTTTCCTCCGTATCCCCAAAATAAACAAATCTTTTAAAAATTTGATCTTGAGTGTTTAAATATACACTGAAGCTATGATTATTCTTTCGCAAAGAGAAGTCTTGTATTTAAATACCTTATTCTGCATATATGGCTCACGGAATACCTCAGTTACAATAGGTTGTTTCCCGAAGAAGACGGTAAATTGTTTAAATGTTATATATAGTATAATCATCATCTTCTAGAGTGAATCAATGCCGATGTAAATTGTTCAGGTCGTTATGTTTATATAATGTTATTGGTAAGAAAGAGCTGATGCAAATGAGAAGTTTACTTTGAAATTACACGTAGTACAATTTATTGCCTTTCAGTACGGGAATAAAATAATCTGAACAGCCCTTGCTTGCTTTACTAGGAAACTCTTCAAGCAATCAAGTCGCATTTCTATTTGATACGAAGGAAATAAAATACTCTACAACAATACAAGTGAATTAAATAAGTAATTAATACTATCGACTTATTATATGATGACACTATTAATATATATATATATATATATATATATATATATATATATATATATATATATATATATATATATATATATATATATATATATATATATATATATATATATATATATATATATATATATATATATATATATATATATATATATATATATATATATATATATAATATATATATATATATATATATATATATATATATATATATATATATATATATATATATATATATATATATACATATACTCATACAAAAACATAAAGCCGTAGTGTAAAAATTTTAAAATTATATGAAGAGTTAACAAAATATATTTTCACACAGAAACCATATCCAAGAGAAACGCGTAGTGTGGCCACATCTGAACAAAAAAATGAGGTAGCACCGTTAATATTATCGTGTAAAGATTTCGCAATGATCTGAATAAGCAATGTTTTTTCCAGAAAAAAAAATATAACCCAAAGAAGATTGTAGATTAGCCACATTCACAACAGAAATTAGAAGTAGTGGCCTTCTAACACCCTGCCAGATGTTGACTCTTTTATCGGGTGTTTTAGACAGGAAGAATATAATCAGGAAGAGAGTGGTTAACATTTAGCATCACTCAGTTTCCCCTATTTCTTTTGGACGACTTCTACAATACGTTGCGACTACGAGTGCAGAAATCTTACTCCTTCACCAATTGAAAAAAAAATATCTCCATAGCACGGCAGCAGGGAAAAGTCACCTACAGATGACTGAAGTTGACATGCAATATATATATATATATATATATATATATATATATATATATATATATATATATATATATATATATATATATATATATATATATATATATATATATATATATATATATATATATATATATATATATATATATATATATATATATATATATATATATATGCAGTACACGATTTGCTATCAATCCCAACAGAAACTTTGCATTAAATAATTTCTGCACATAAGTATTAATCAAAAGCCCATGAAACTGATTAGCTATAGCGTGTTTCAAGTTTATTATTAAATATTAGCTATTTTCGAAACAAAATATCTACATCAGTAAAGACTATTAGTAAGGACAAATACGATAGACATTGGGTCGAGATCAGTACAGACTAAAAGAATTCTCGCATATCTTCAAAATAAAAACTTCAGAGGATATATATATATATTATATATATATATAATATATATATATATATATATATATATATATATAATATATATATATATATATATATATATATTATATATATATTAATTAATAAATGCCAAAACACTGACGCATCTCTACACAACATGCTGTTACGTAAGCTCGAATACCCAAACATTTCTCAGTTTCCTGAATTCAGTTAACACATTAATTACTAAATGAAAAGAAAATATAGTCAAATTATATTTCCTTACCTTATGTAAATCCCTTTAAGGGAAACACAGGTGTTATATTTCCTAAAAGGTTATTATTTTTGCCATTAGACTCATCCCTGTTAAATTAATACGAATCCCATAATAATAATAATAATAATAATAATAATAATAATAATAATAATAATAATAATAATAATAATAATAATAATAATAATAATAATAATAATAATAATAATAATAATAATAATAATATTACTATTATTATTATCATTATTATTATTATTAAGAAAGGTAAGATCTGATAACCCGAGTACTATTTTTCCACAAAGCCGTTGCTACGAGGGGAGTGAATTTTGGTGTAAGATGTAGCCCCACTAACTCCCTTGTGTGTTCAATGACGTGCACCCTGCTAACTTCAGCGGATAATGGCAACATGTTAAAGAGCATTTTAACAATCACAATCATTTATTTCAGAGAAAATAAAAAAAGGGAATTCAACTCTCATATCCTCTTAGTATTGTGGAAAGCGAATGCAAGGGATATCCTTGGTGACCGAGAACTGAATCCTCACTTGTATTCCTTGTGTTTCGTTGTAGGTGGCTAAAACGGATAGTAAAGAATAAATATTTGCGTGTTTGTCTCCCTACATATCAAATGGGAGACAAAAATGGAATAGGATAACGGTAGCCCGGCATTTCAACAACCTAAACAATTATTCTAATTACAGTACAGGGTAGAAGAGTGAGGACGATCAGTACAAAGGCTTCTCCTTTACATAATTTTAATTATTTATTTTTCTATTCTGATAAAAGAGGGTCTCATTCCATATATTAGCATAGATAAATAAGAAAAAAAAAGACTATAAAAACTACAAATAAAATGTGAAGATTTTTTAAAACAAAAATTAGTATTTAAATGTCCGGCTACACATCGAGGATTTTATTTATACATTTTCCTCTTTCACTGGGGAACTTTTCGAACAAAAAAAAAAAAAAAAAAAAAAAAAAAAAAAAACAGGTAAAAAAAAAAGTTTAAAAAAATTATTCCAATGTGTATTTGTTTTAAAGTTGACGGTATGCAGTATTGCTATGTTTATGAGCACAGTTGCAAACAGAACATATTTTTATGTCTAGATAACTGTAAACTAATTTACTGGGAGTTCAAACATTTACTTCGTTGGTTGGTTACGATGTATAGATATTGGCTGCTGCTGATCTGTTCATGATATTAAATAAAAAAAAATCAAAATCTTTAATATTATTAATTAATTCAGAAATTAAACATTGAAATTGCTCTTTGGCTTGGATATCTCTAGATAACGGCTGTTGCTCTGCTCATGACAGAATATATAGGGGTTTTTTTTCAAAGACTTTTCTATTATAAATTAATTAATTCAGAATTCAAATATTTAATTCGCTCTTTGTCGTCAATATCTAATAAACAGCTGTTCCTCTGCTCATGACAGCATGCCGAAAATTCATTTTTTTTCTGGTGCGAGAATGTCTTTACAGTTATAAATCAATTAATAAAGTTTTAATGAATTTAAAACTTAATTATTTGCATTATTTTTTTATTTATCTGCTATTGATCAGACGACAGCATACCAGAAGAGAATTTATATGATCATGATTCACAATAATATATTTTTTAAATATAAGAAAAAAAAAACTGAAAAAAGTGTAACAAGTAATTATTTATTCAAACTATAAAATAAATTAGTGGAATGCTTTGTTAGATATCAATATGCAATTTATTATTTCTTTTCTATATCGTAAGAGATTTCTACGCACATATAACTTTAAGTGTCTATCGAGCATAAAACTACAAGAAGAGCGAGTTTTAGTTCATTTATAATTCCACATCCAAGGATAAGATGATTTTCCATTTATCTCTACCTATATATATATATATATATATATATATATATATATATATATATAATATATATATATATATATATATATATATATATATATATATATATATATTCTAATCACTCAGATTATCTCAGTTTTAATCATCTAACAATCAAGATAACGGCTGATTAGGCTATTTAGTATATGGTGATACGCGTTTATCCGAAGAGAAATATCATTCATAACTTTTGAACCAATATTTTTCAAGTGAATATCAGAATAGTAAGCCATTTAGTATGTTCAGCGTCGTGACACATATAATGAATGTCACCCTTATAGTGAATCACGACTGCTTTAATATGAAGTGTAAAGATTAGGATATTGAAGACGGCTCCCATCCACGGCGGATGAAGCGAGAATCAAACGTCAAATACGCCGGGAGGACTGGTGCTAGCAAAGGCATCCGACCGTAATGATGGTTCATTAACTTCTTAATTAGGATAAAGTGGAGAAAATACAGATTCCTATTCTATCAACGAAGTAAGGTCAAGTTTGCTACAGGATGTACATAAAAGGGTTACGGCTAGGAACACTATAGCCATTTGGTTAACATTTTCAGTGATTTCACGTTTGTTGTCAAAATATGAAGTCATCAGGAACACAAAATAATAAAGAATGGAATATTTTTGTTCTTTCGAATCAATTCAAGATATGTTGAGGCCCTATATTTAGTCGCATAATTTTTTGCCTATACTTAAAGCTGGATACACGGTACACACAAATATTTAACCCCCTGAAAACGGGAGAGGATTCCCCAATATCCACACCTCCACTACTGCACCTCCCTTGATGCCTAAACCCACCTGTCGATATGAGATTGGTACACGTGTTGTCTATGGAGACATAAGACGTGATATTTTATGGCTAATTCATTCATATATTCATATCTGGAAACGGAGTATTGGTGTTTTCAGGGTATACATGGATCTCATTTTGTTTATGTTAAATTTCATCAATGCTATTTTTCAGCTTTTTCTAGAATCTTTTTATTTTTCACCCTTACTCGCATATGTAGCCGTAGATAATAAGAAACAATACAAACATACAACTGTAGAGATATGTAAACACAATCATATTTGCATTATCATTCATAAATAGAGTCAAGAATAATGTCATTGTTATTCCTAATAGTCAAAATATTAGTTTGAAATAACATATTCAAAAATAAAATGTAAAAGGTAGTAGTTACCCGAATATTTGATTATCTAGTCTGTCAAACTTATCGAAGTCATTTGACCTTTTTCTTTACAAATATCCATCAGTCTTTATATTTCAGAACAATCTTCAGGCTGTATTGCAAAAGCTTGATCACTAAATACTTTGAGAGTCAACAAGTTCCAGTCAAACTTATACTCGTAAAATCAGTTTCTTATGACGATTCTTTGGTATAAAAAAATATTTTCTCTATATTTATGTAATATATGTCCTCGAATTAGACTCTTTTCGACCGTATATATATATATATATATATATATATATATATATATATATATATATATATATATATATATATATATATATATATATATATATATATATATATATACACACACCGTTTTACGCGTTACAATTAGGCCTCATTTGAATAGGGGCGGACACATACGCATTGGAAACAAGGGACTATGTCATTATTATTATTATTATTATTATTATTATTATTATTATTATTATTATTATTATTATTATTATTATTATTATTATTATTATTATTATTATTATAATAATTATATATTATTATTATTATTACTATTATTATTATTATTATTATTGCTTTTTTCGATAAATATATTGTCTAACATCAACATACATTGCATCTGTCCAATGATTAAGAGTAGGAAAAACTCAGCAGTAGATTACCAATACTACTAAGCTTCTGAAAAAGTGTCATTGGTATATACAGATTATAAAAAATATATCATACGTATCAAAAGGAAACTCATCCTAACATTTTTTCCCTCTCTCTCTCTCTCTCTCTCTCTCTCTCTCTCTCTCGGAAAAGCTGAGAATGGAAATCCGGTTTCAAGTGCATATATATACCCATTAGTACCTGGGTAATAGCAATCTTTAAACCAGATATGAAATCATCATATTCTAAGCAAACATTTTCTACCAAGCGAGATAATAATTTAAAACATTTACAAAATTAAGCCTTCGTTTAAAACTTCGTCATGGAGTTAATGAAGTAATTACATGCACCTGGAAATTTCCACGGAATAATAGAGATTAAAATGGAAAACAGTGACACAAGTTGCAAGTTGTTGGCTGGCAAGAGTGGTCCAACAGGTGCACTACTTACAGCTTCCAACTTCAAAAGTTCTTTTCGAAAATCTTAAATGTAAATTATTCTTTTAATGATTTGCTCACAGAAAATGATAAGGTAATTAAGATCTTAAATGAACTTTGACGGAGCTATATCCAGCTGCTGTTCGTGGGTGAACTGCTGCAACTAAGGGTGAGGGTGAAGAGGGAAGAGGGGTTAGAGCGTGCCAGGTGAACAACAAGAAGTGCACCCATTATACTAAATCATTTTAAATGAGCTGTTAAGCATGAAAAAAAAAATAAAAACATTAATTATAGTAAACAGGCAGATCGAACTAACAATAATTAAACAAAATTATACACCTAATTACAAACAAATAAGACGAAGGTATTATAATAAAAAATAACCAAAAATATAGTCAAAAATCCAAGTCAAATCACACCATGTTACTTTAATTTCTAAATATGTTCTCTTTATTCAAATTTCGTATACTTTACAAAACCAACTTAGTGTAAGAAAAAGACATTAATAAGTTATCAGTAACTGTTTTATGTCCAACTCAGCCGTTAAGAATGCGATATTGACGCTGGCAGTGAAGGAAGCCACACACGTCAAGCCAACTCTTGATCTCAACGTTACTTAAGTTGAGCAAACATTTCATGTGCACATTGGCGGAAACAGCAAGAGCAAATAAGTTCTTTCTTCTCTGAAGAGAAGAAGTTGAAGACTCAGGCAACAATTAATTATAATTGCAGGCAGGGTCGGTTGCTTATTTCCTTTCTTCTTTTTTATAGATCACATTTCATTTATTGTAGCACTGCTTACTCCAATTTGCTTTTATTTAGATAGTCCCCTTTTCAATTAGTGCAGTTTTATGTGGTATTTGCATTCAGGTAAATTCGTGAATCATTTGTCTTTAATTTATATTTACTCACTACACTGGAATGGAAGACAAAGTCATAATTTCTATTTCAATTATTATTATTATTATCATCATCATTATTATTATTATTATTATTATTATTATCATTATTAATAATAATAATAATAAAAACATTATTATTATTATTATTAGTAGTAGTAGTAGGTTGGCCATGGCACCAGCTGCCCATTGAAATACTATGACTGAAGGTGCTACGGAATCAACTAGGACCTGTCCAGACAGCTCCATATTGAGTCTTCCTCCGTGCATGGCTCTTTCCTTTTGCCTACATCTACACCGAATATTCTGGTGTATTCGTTACACATCTCTTACTATCCCATAACATATGACAAGTCACAACACTCGCAATATCTGTTCCTTTTGGCTCTCTTTTTCCTAATTTATGCTATATTTATGGAAGGTCCACGACTTATGACCCCAGTACCCAGCATAAAGGGGTGCTAAGAATCACCGGAGATCTTGCTGACTCCACTATTGGTGTGAGGGTAGACACACTTGGTGGTAGTAATGGTTATGCCCTTAACCTTGCACCTCCCGATAGATCTGCTTCTTTCACTCTTCACTTTGCTAACATTCGTGGTCTGAACTCAAATCTTCGTCTATGGAACAGCAATTGCGTACATACCACCCTAACCTCCTCCTTCTCTCTGAAACCCAGCTGTCTAGCCACGGTTCCTTTGACCCATTTCAATTCTCTCACTATAACCGGTATACTCATTTCTGTTCCAAAGGTGGAGTCTGTGCTTACTGAAAAACTAACACTCCTATTGCAAGGCTCACGGACCTTGAGTATCCTGACTCTGATGTTCTCTGGCTAAAAATCTATCTCTTCACTACCACTATATTCCTTTGTTTCTGCTACTGCTCTTCAAACTCCACTGACTTTGTATCGTTCTTTGAAAATCTGTCCTATTGCCATGAATCCTTGCAATCTTCTCACCCACATGCTGAAGTTCTCTATATTGAGGACTTCAATGTACAACACAGTGAGTGGGTTGATTAGTCTTACACTGATGTGTAGAGGAAGTGAGGAGCTTGCTTTCTCTATTACTATTGATCTGGAGCAGATTATCAAACATTTCACTCATGTTCCTGATCAACACGAACATACAGTCAACACTTTGACCTATTTCTTACTTCTAATCCTTCACACTACTCGTATTCGGTGCTTTCCCCACTTGGCAACTCTCTTCCAATTTCACTCCCCCTCCATCAATTCCTCCTACTCAGAGCCATCTTTGGCACTTTGAGCACATCCAACGTGAAGATTTACGTAGTTTCCTAATTGACTTCCCATTGGATGACTACTGCTTTTGGTCCCGCAATCCTGATCAGGTAGCCCTAAAAGTTGCTGTGATCATAACCTCGGGAATGGAGGCATTCATCCCCTCCTCTATGAAAACTTTTTCTCCCCCTAATCATTGGTTTGACAATGCCTGCTCCATGGCTATTCAGGCCAGGGATCAGGCACACTGGCTGTAACAAGCCTCTTCTTCTGATTTAACTCTCTCCACTTTTATGGAAATTTGATGACCTTAAGTCCTCTCCCACTGATAAATGTCTCTGGTCCTTAGCCAAAAACCTCTCCAAAAACTTCTGCAACTCAAGATTCCCCTCTCTCATTCATTCCGATGGTACTACAGCTTACTCTCCCACTGACAAAACCACTCCCTTTAGCTTTCATTTTTCTGCAAACTCTTCTGTAAACGATTCTAGTGCACTTGTCCCTCATTATTTACCCCTCTCTAACCCTATGCCCTCCCTTATCCTTTCTTTCCACCAAGTTCATAAGGTTCTTTGCTCACTAAAGACGAACAAGGCATCTGGTCCCGATAGTATCCCTGTAAGATTCCTAAAGGAGTTTCCAGATCCACTGGTTCTCGTGCTTTGACGTCTATTTTGTCTCATTCTTTCGAGCAGTACCTATCCTTCATCTTAAAAGCATGCTCTATTGCAACCTGTTCCTAAGATGGGTGACCACTCTATTCATTCAAACTATCGGCTGATTGCCGTAACCTCATCAATCGCTAAAGTTTTCGAGACTTTGGTAAATTCTCACTTCTTGAAACATCTTGAATCAAACTCAGTTATCTCCAATCACCGGTACAGCTTCCATAAGGCAAGATCAACTGGCGACCTCCTGTCCTATCTTACTCATGTATAGTCACGCTCTCTGAGGAACTATAAGGAATCCTTCGTCGTTGCCACTGATATCTCTAAGGTTTTTGACAGAGTTTAACCCAAGCCAAGGCTCTGTAGACCAAACTCCCTACTTATGGTTTTACCCTTTCTTTCTGTTCTCTGATTTCCAATTTTCTTTCTGACCATTTTATATCTGTGGTAGTTGATGGTGCAACATCTAGCCCAATCCCTGTTACCAGTGGTTTTCCATAGGGATCTATTATTTCACCTACTCTGCTCCTTCTCTTCATCAATGATTTCCTTCAGTCCCCATCCTTCTCTCTTCTTCACGCCTTTGCCGATAATTCTACCCTGCATTTTTTCTTTGCCTTTTCTTCACAACCTTCATCTGCTACTCGGAATAAGTCTCGTATCACTCTTTCTTCTACTCTCAACTCCGATTTGCAGTGGGTATCTGAGTGGGACATTCAAAATTTTGTTAAATTTAATCCCCCCCAAGACACAGTTTCTGGTTGTTTCTTTATCTTCTTCTCCTCTATATACCCCAATTGTTTTCGAAACTAATAAAATTTATCCTCTTAATGCTATAAATATATTAGGAATCACGATAGCCTCTAACTTGTCATGGAGGAATCACATATTCCAGTTTTCTAAATCTGCGTTCAAAAAAATTGAGGTTTCTATTTCATTTTCGTAATTATTTTAGCTCTTTACAGTTACGAAAAATCTATAAAGGTTTTATCCGTCCCTGCTTAGAAATCTGCTCACACATCTGGGATGCTTCTTCTTATACATATCTCCTTGATAAGTATTAAACACACATCTCTTACTTCTAATCTGGATTCTCTTACTCTTCGCCGTAAGGTATCATCCCTATCTCTTTTCTGTCGCTACTACTTCCAGTGCTGCTCTGATGAGTTGGCAAGTTGCATCCCTCTCCCACTGCCAAGGCCACGCAACACTTGGAAAGCAGCCTCGTCTCACAAATACTGTGTGCAGATTTGTAGCTTGCGGATTGGTCAGTGTAGTGACTGCTTCTTCCCATTCACCTCCAGATTCTGGAAC
>JAXCGZ010008706.1:0-15000 GCA_037179515.1 Halocaridina rubra
GGATTATCATTGTGAGGACTCGAGTGATGTTGCTATGGGGATGAAGCACACAAAGCGCTTTTCATCTTGCGATGTGGAAAAAAGCTACAGACTTTTATTTAATTAGATAATGTATCTCATGTTTGTAGATCTTTATACTATAGTCTAGTATTGCTATATTGGACTAATTCATGTCCTGTATTGAGTGTGTATTAGATTTAATGATCTACTCTTGATAAACATTTAAAAACTTGAAAGAATAAGATTATATATATATATATATATATAAAGATATATATATATATATATATATATATATATATATATATATATATATATATATATATATATATATATATATATATATATAATTTTTCCCCCGACCGGGACTTGAACCTGGGACATATTATCATTGAAAGTAGCAAGAGATATTTTTTGTTTAGTTGAAAAAGTAAAATGACGGCAGTTGAATGGCTATATTATTCATATTCACGATGTCTATAATTGATTTGAATAATCTTTTAGTGAAGGTATAAGATATATATATATATATATATATATATATATATATATATATATATATATATATGCACACTCATTATATGTATATATATATATATATATATATATATATATATATATATATATATATATATATATATAAACTGTGAATTACTTAGTCATTTGAAGCGGGAAAATATATTTATTTTTATTTACTAAATGACTTAGTTTTCCTCCTCCATTTTATTACGCTTCCAGTAACATCATTAACCAGGTCAATTAGTCACCGTTTAATTAGATGGATGTCGTGATAATTAGGTCACAAAGCTATTAGTTGCCTCATCCTTTATAATGCCCCTAAGGTCATCTTGGTAATTAAAACGTTATGTGACCTTTCTCTCTTTGATGGCTCTTGGGTTGTGCCTCTGAATATGGTTTTTTATTTTGTTTTATTGTTCGGTCGGATACTGAAAGACATTCAGTCGTATTTTTTGATGTGTTATTTTTATACTCCAGATTCAGTCTGTCTGTGTCCACCCCTATTCGAATGGGGATTAATAACGGTATTTTTTATATATATATATATATATATATATATATATATATATATATATATATATATATATATATATATATATATATATATATTTGTGTGTGTATTCTTTTGAACGAATTAATACGGGAAATTAATCAAATATATAAAATTGATTTGAAGTTTGACATGCTTCTTTTTTTTGGACGTATGAGATCACATACTTTCAATCTAGTGCCTTATTATTAACTATAAAGTGCGCGCAAGATCAGCTCATGACGATGACGCAATATCTCCGTGACAAGTGCTGCATTTACATGAAAGAAGCTTCTGAATGTTCTCTTTTCAGCCTTCAGTAATTCAGGTGATGGATGTTGCTTCTGAAGAACGTAAAAGGAATATCTAGGTCATTTGTGATTAAATTTACTTTTTATCTAGGATGTTGGTTGTGTTAGAAGGAAGGAATTTGGATAAATATAAAAAGCTATATATATATATATATATATATATATATATATATATATATATATATATATATATATATATATATATATAAAAAATTAATCGCAAGTAGCCTAATTGAGACGAATAAGCGAGTCTATGATTACCTGCCAACTTGAGGACATATCGTGACATCTCAAACTTGTCTCATTTGTGACCTTATTTTCCTTTCGGCAATCATTGCGCAGCGTATAGGATTAATACCTGACTAAATGGGGCGGAACGAGGGGACTCTGAATCCCCTTCTCTGTATTTTCTCTTTCCAAAACGTCATTTTGTCTTGACTCAGCCACTTCCCTTATAAGGGGAAAATTGGCACTTGTATATAGAATAATATATATATATATATATATATATATATATATATATATATATATATATATATATATATATTTATATATATATATATATATATATATATATATATATATATATATATATATATATATTCATTTATTTATCTTTAGAACTTTTAGGAATGCTTATAGCATATGTTAAAAACATGTGTTGTATGATAAGAACATCAAGACGGCGTACGTAACATGTAATTAAAAGCATTTACGTTTCTGTGTGAATAAAGTGTTTTAAGGAGTTTTGTGGAGAAGTTGGTTAACGTCCACATGAAAGAACTAAAACTTTAATATATTTGTTACGTCTTGGAAACACATTCATGAAGATATTCATGAGTATTGCGCTGAGAGAGTCATGAATGTAAATAGTGTTGAAAGAGCTTTGTTGAAGTCTGATTAAAGTTCACATTGAACTGAAGAGATAGTGTGGAATACGTTGGTATATTTTAGCCAGCGTAGTCAATTAATAGAATCGAATTGTGAAAGTTTTTTTTTTTTTACTTAGAAAGTAATTTTGATAAAAATATGCCCACAATTCTTTTGGAAGATCAAAGAGGACTATTCGAGTAACGAAATTTGTTTTTTGGTGTAGTTAGATAATTTGTATTTGACAGTAATAATCCTCGTTCATGTGTCGCTAATTGTCCCCATTATTGGGGTGGACACATTTGGAGCGGGAGAATTAAGGCTGTATGTTTTCCTAACGCCCCGCGGTGGGCTTGATGGCGGGTCTTTCAACCCTCAAGTCAGATGTTCTTGTACTGTGAAGAATTTATAAATATACATTTGTAGCACAATTAGAATTGTGTTATATTAATTGAAGAATAGCTTAATAATAATAATAGTAATAATACTAATAATAATAATAATAATAATAATAATAGTGATAATAAGAATTATAATAATAATAATAATAATAATAATAATAATAATAGAAACCAGAAACAGAGAGCTCTTGATGATGTGTGGTACTGATAGAAAGTGTTGTATTATGAGATAGATAAACATATAAAGAGAAAGAGAGATAATAGGAACTGACTTGAAAAGAGTACTGGAAGAATCAAATGGTTGTGCTTTGATATGAAAATGAGGTTTGATAGATCAGAGAAGGTTATTCTTATATGAGAAATGAGAAAGTGAAATAGATACTAACGTTTGTGTGTGTGTGTGTGTGAGAGAGAGAGAGAGAGAGTGAGAGTGCATATGATACCTTTTTGATTTTCTACCCTTGTGGAAAGCTTTCAAGTGTGGGACTACTGCTTTTGCGCCCTTATTAGCATTGTTACTCTATTTCCAGTGCGAATAAGGAAACCAGACTCCAAAATTGTAGAGATCTTTGTTTTATGCCCTTCATTTCCCGGAATCGAATCCGGGCTTAGTGACTGGGAGTAGAACGAGATCTCTGTAACCTTGGAGTGAGTTATTAGGCACTGCAGAATGACGCCTTTGTAATAAAAACTCGGCAGTTTTAGAATTGGAGTGTTTTTGGTGAGGATATGTGTTTGCTGTAATTAAACATAGTATTTACCCACACCTACGCACGCGCGCTCGCACACACATAAACCTACACACATGAACCACCAATTGGAAAGAGTTACCACTGTGTGTTGATGATGGAGTATATCATTGAAGATATTCTTCCTGAGGGTAGAGGCACTGGGGACATGAGGAGGAACTATCCGAAAGGAGATTACATCAAAATGAATGAGCTTTTTGCAGTTATTGACTGGAGAACCTTATTTTACAACAAATCTGTACAAGAAAGGTATGACATCTTTTGTGAGAAATATGGGAAGATAGTAGATTGCTGCATACCTGTCACCAAAGTAGGTGTAATTCATGCCAGAGAGAAATGGTTTGATAATGGGTGTAAAAGAGCTAAGGAGTGGAGAGACAAATACTGGAAAAGGTATAGGAGGAGAAAAAACATAAATGCCTGGCAAACCTACAAAAGAGCAAGAAATGACTACCTAAGTAAAAGGAGAGAGGCAGAGAGAGACTATGAGAGGGACATCACCAGGAAGGCTAAAGAAAATCCCAAGCTTTTCCACAGCTTTATCAGAGGAAAACTGAAGGTAAAAGAACAGGTTTTAAGGCTAAAGAGAGCGGATGGAAGCATCACTGAGACGGATGAAGAGATCTGCAAAGAATTGAACAAGGAGTTTCAGTCAGTATTTACAGTAGAAAATACCCCACCCCCTCAGATTGCAGTGATAGAAGCTCAAGGGCCGGTATTAGAGAACATCAACCTTACAGCCACAGAGGTATGCAAAGTGCTGATGGATTTAGATGTTCATAAAGCTACAGGTCCTGATGACATATCCCCTCATGTGCTTAAAAAATGCGCAAACACAATATCAGTGGCACTAAGTATCATATTTAAGGAGTCACTGGAGTCGGGGGAGATTCCAAGATGCTGGAAACAAGCAAATGTGATACCTATCTTCAAAAAGGGAAGGAGGGATACGGCTCTGAACTATAGACCAGTTTCCTTGACCAGCATAGTTTGCAAAGTTATGGAGAAACTACTAAGGAAACATATCTCTCTTCACTTGGAATCCTTCAACTTTTTGTCAGTGAGGCAACATGGCTTCAGAGAAGGTAGATCAACAGTAACAAACTTATTAGAATTTTTTGAGGAGGTAAGCCAAATCTTACAGGAAAGAGAGGGCTGGGCAGATTGCATATTCCTAGACTTCCAGAAAGCGTTTGACACTGTTCCACATGGGAGACTTATTAGGAAGCTGCAATCAATGGCTAGAATAGGTGGAAATGTTTTGGAATGGATAAAAACTTACTTAGAAGGAAGGGAACAGAGGGTTAGAGTAAGACACTCAGTGTCTGAATGGAGAAGAGTTAGTATTGGAGTTCCACAGGGTTCAGTTTTATGGCCACTTTTGTTCCTTGTATATGTAAATGACTTACCAGAGTCTGTAAATTCATTCATGAATATGTTTGCAGATGATGCAAAGATTGTGCAGAAAGTAAAAAACGAGATCAATGGTAGAGAACTTCAGGAGGATCTAAATAATCTGCATGAGTGGTCAGAAAAGTGGCTAATGAAATTCAATACTTCAAAATGTAAGGTAATGAGAATGGGTACAAGTGCAAGAAGGCCCAAGCTTGACTACTCAGTGGCTGGAGTACAACTTCAAGAGACAGAAAATGAGAGAGATCTAGGAGTAAACATACTGGCAGATTTGTCTCCAGAAATACATATAAATGGCATAGTAAGGGCAGCATATGCATTCTTATCAAATGTAAGGGTAGCCTTCAGGCACATGGACAAGGAAATGTTCAGAAATATTTATGTAACCTATGTGAGGCCAAAACTCGAATATGCAGCCCCCTTTTGGAATCCGCACTTGAAAAAGCACATAGCTAAGCTTGAAAAAGTTCAAAGACATGCCACGAAACTGGTGCCAGAAATACGCAATCCCAGTTATGATGAGAGGCTGAGGGAATTAGACTTACCATCACTCGAAGCTAGAAGAGTGAGGGGGGGATATGGTGACAGTCTTTAAATTCCTTCATGGTTATGATAGAGTGGATAGGGATCGATATTTTGATATGGCTGGCTCTAGAACTAGAGGTCATAGTTTGAAGCTTGGTAAGAAAACTTCTTTGCAGGATGTAAGGAAATACTTTTTCAGTGTAAGAGTAGTTGATAATTGGAATTGGCTAAGCGAGGAGGTAGTTAATGCTATCTCAATCCATAGTTTTAAGGACAGGTATGATAAGTATGACTAAGTCTAAAATGGAACCGATGAGGAGACGGGAAGATACGAGCTTTGGGCTCTTTCCCGTACACACAATTAGGTAATCACACATTTGCCCCCCACACATATGTTTGTATGCTGGAAACCACGGACAATGTTTCTCCTTTATATCATACACATTCACGAGCGCGCGCACATAGCCTACACACAAACACACATGGATCTGTTTGTTGGGTGGCCCACGTGCATCGGATGTGTCTATTCTCGTTTTGTAGGTAAAAAGAAGCAACTTATTACTCGCGTTCTGGGATATTTTTACTAACACAGAAAACACTCATTAGGTTACTGCATATGTATATGAGTCAGCACAGAAGGGTGTTTTCATGGTTGTATACCTGTATATATGCATTTAATGTATGTTTGTATTTTGAATATATACAAACTTTAGTTATTATCATCATCATTATTATTATTATTATTATTATTATTATTATTATTATTATATTCCTAACCCTTTATTTTTTCATTTCAGGTACGTTGATATATCGTCATTGTCGATCTTGCTGTTAATGAATGTAAGGCTGTGTTTAGTGTTTTTGCGCGCTCGAGCGCGCGTATATAATGTGTATGATATATATTATATATATATATATATATATATATATATATATATATATATATATATATATATGTCTACCTTGGCTGTTTCCCCTTTAAATTGGGGGTAGCCGACCTCAAAAAATAAAACAATAAGGGGATTACTTTGCTCTATGGGCAATGACAAGGGAACTAGCGACTGTTCAGATAGCACTGCTGGAGTGCCACAGCCCATCCTCCCGGCTCTTCCACAACCTGTGTCGCTTCACAACTGCCAACTCCCCTACTGCCCCTACCACATGGCTACCTCTGTAAGATGCAACCCCGTGGTAACAGCAGATGCCCATCAGAGCTGCATCACAATCGCTTGCCACTCATTCCTATTCCTAGCACGAACGCTTGCTTCCCTCACATCCATCCTCCTATCATTTAGGTCTCTCCTTACTTCATCCATCCATCCAGACCTTAGGCCTCCCTCTAGCATTTCTCCCATCAACTCTCACATTCATCACCTTTTCCAGCAGTCTTTCATCATCCATCCTTTCCACATGGCCAAACCATCTCAGAACATTCATATCTACTCTGGCTGCAATATCTATCCTCACACCCGTTCTTGCTCTCACCACTTCATTCCTAACCCTATCCAACCGAGATACACCAATCATACTCCTCAGGCATTTCATCTCAAACACATTTAGTTTCCGTCTCTCACTTACTTTCATACCCCATAACTCTAGTCCATACATCACAGTTGGCACAACCACTTTCTTATGCAAAACTTTCTTAACATTCATTTCCAACCCTATTCTTCATCACTCCTTTCAATGCACCCAACACTTTACATCCTTCATTCACTCTGTGATACACATCTGTTTCCACTCCACCATTTGCAGCTATAACCGAGCCTAAATACTTACACTGATCAACTTTCTCAAGTGTCTCCATTCAACATAACATTCAATCCAGCACCATCCTCATTTCTTGTACACCTCATAACCTTACTCTTTCCCACATTCACTCGCCACTTCCTTCTCTCACACACCATTCCAAATTCTGACACTAACTGACACAGCTTCTTTTCTGAATCTGCCATCACCACAGTATCATCTGCAAACAGCAACTTATTCAGCTCCCACTCGTTATCTTCCCCATCTACCATTCTCAAACCTCGACCTCACACTCGCTCATTCACCTTTCTTACGACTCCATCAGTATACAAATTGAACAGCCATGGTGACATCACATATCCCTGTCTCAATCCCACACTTACTGGAAACCACTCACTCACTTCATTCCCTACCCTAACACAAGCTCTACTGCCCTCATACAAAGTCCTCACTGCATGCAACAATTTACCAATAATTCCATATAATCTCAAAACATACCACATTGCCTCTCTATCAACTCTATCATACGCTTTCTCCAGATCCAAAAATGCAAAAAACACATCCTTACCCTTTGCTAAATATTTCTAACATAACTGCCTAACTATAAAAATCTGATCCATACACCCTCTACCTCTACTAAAACCACTCTGCACTTCCGCGATCACATTTTCTGTCTTATCCCTAATCCTATTAACCAGTATCCTACCATACACTTTTCCTACCACACTCAACAAACTTATACCCCTAAAATTACTGCATTCATACACATCTCCCTTACCTTTGTATATGGGCACTATACAAGCAATCACCCATTCCACTGGCACCATTGACAACATAAAGCATATAATAAACACTCTCCCTAACCATTCCAATGCAGTCACACCCCCTTCTTTCAACATATCCTCTCTCACACCATCCATTCCAGGTGCTTTACCTGCTTTCACTTCATACAATGCCCTTTTCACCTCCTTTATTGTAATCTCTCTCATTTTCATCTCCCATTACTGGCCCTTGAACACTCCCCACTGCTACTATAGCTTCCTCTCTATCATCCTCAACATTCAGCAAGTACTCAAAGTATTCTGCCCATCTTTTCCTTGAATCGTTCCCTTTTAACGTCTGTCCATTCACATCTTTCACTGTCTCTTCGATCCTCGATCCACCCTTCCTTACTCTCTTCACTTCTTTCCAAAACCTCTTTTTATTCTCCTCATATGACCTAGTAAAACCCTGTCCCCACCTAACATTTGCCAACCTTTTCTCTTCCTCTACCTTCCGCTTGGTTTCCACATTTTCCCCCCTATATCTTTCATACTTCTCCTTACTTTTACACTGCAGCCATTCCTCAAAAGCCCTCTTTTTCTCTTCCACCTTCATATTCACGCCTTCATTCCACCACTCGCTGCCCCTCCTCATGCCACCTCCAACAAACCTCTTTCCACACACATCACTTGCATGTTCCACAAAGCATTCCTTCATCAACCCCCATTCCTCCTCTAACTCCCCAACTTCTCTTTCTTTCACCCTGTCATATGCCACTTTCAACCTGTTCTGATATTCCTGTCTCTTCTCTGGCTTTTTCAACTCTTCCACCTTCACCATTTCCCTTCTACATTCCCCCACTCTTTTTCCCCACTCTTTTGCTACTACCACTTTTGCTTCAACCAAAAAATTATCAGACATCCCAGCAGCCACACCCCTAAATACATGCACATCTTTCACTCTACCAATCATGCTCTATGCTACCAACACATAATCCATCAATGCTCTTTCTTTCACTCTTCCATTTGCCACTCATCCATGTGTACTTATTTATTAACTTCTTGAAAAAACTATTACCTATCACCAACTCTTGCTCCACACACATCTCTAACAGTCTCTCGCCACTCTCATTCCCACCTGGTACCCCATACTTTCTTACAACGCCTTCTACCTTTCCATCACCCACTCGGGCATTCAAGTAAGTTCCTTCTACTCAGACCATCCACACACCTAGTTAACTCATTGCAGAATTCATCCCGCTCTTCCTCACTTCTCTCACATCCTGGCCCATATGCACTAACAAAAGCCCAGCATTCCCTACCCATCCTAGCCCTCACCCACATCAGCCTAGATGACATATCCTTCCATTCCGCTACCTTCTTTACCATCCATTCACTCAGCAATAATGCCACACCTTCTCTCGCTCTCCCCCTTTCAACCCCAGACATCCTACCTGTCACATCAACAAATGCCACTTCTCCTTTTCCTTTCATCTTCGTCTCACACAATGCCAATACATCCATCCTCCTCCTACCAAACATATCCAATCTCACATCTTTTGCTCTCTATCGTACTACAACCACGCACATTTAGACACCCCAAAACTAGAGTTTGGGGAGAAGTTATTCTCCCCTCTACTCCCCTTCTTATTTGACATCTCGCAGGAGGTTAATACAAGGGGGGGGGGAGGATTCCTAGTCCCCTCGCCCCGTCCACTTTTAGTCGCCTCTTACGACACGCAGGGAATACGTTGGGGCACTTCTTTGATGCTGTACCCGCCACCACAGGGCACAAATAATAATAATAATAATAATAATAATAATAATAATAATAATGATAACAAATAAACTACTACTACTACTACTACTACTACTACTAATAATAATAATAATAACAAATAATAAGAAACACATTGAACCCAACTCTAAGAAAGGAACGAAAAGTCATATGGTCAGTTCGTTCCCAAATACGTCTAGTCTTCAAGGTCACATTTACGAACCCACAACGCCATACTAGGAACGTTTGCTCTATAGGGGAAATGCTGAACACTTCTTGACTTCAATATTTTATTCATATTATTTTTCCTACTATTATTACTACTACTTACTACCTTTATCATGTTAATTATAAAACAAAATAGTGATACTACTACTACTACTACCACCACTACTACTGCTAATAATAATAATAATAATAGTAATAATAATGATGATGATAATAATAATAATAATAATGATAATAATAATTATAATAATAATGATACAAATAATAAATTATAATAATAGTAACAGTAAAAAATATTATATTTATTATAATTATTATTGTTATTATTATTACCATCACCATCATTATTATTATTATTATTATTATTATTATTATTATTATTATTATTATTATTATTATTATTATTATTATTATTATTATTATTGGAGCTCATAAAGAACTGGGACATGAAAATTTGAATTTTCATATATATATATATATATATATATATATATATATATATATATATATATATATATATATATTATATATATATATATATATATATATATATATATATATATATATATATATATATATATATATATATATATATATATATATATATATTGAAAACATAAGTATTGAATACTGTAGTAAATTTCGAAAATACTTAAATACCTTAAAATATCGTTTGTCTCTACTCGTGTTTTAGAACTCAAGCCGCTAAAGGACATTAATGAGAACACCTTTGAAATCGAAAAGTGCATTAATCCTATTAAAGGTTCGATTTAAAAATATTCTTCAATAAAATTACCTCCAAGTCATCGCTTGAAGGAAGATGGATTTAGACTTTTTAATATGTGAAACTGCGAGACATGTAACTGCCCCAGACGTGAATCCAAACATACGTAATACTTGATAATTCATTAGTGTGCATTTAACGCTTATAACTGTACTTAAACAAGTAAAAGAAGTAGGAATCCTATCTGCTATCAGTTAGAACTGGGATTGGACACACTGCTGAATGTCTCTGGTTCATTTTACTCCTACTTCCCAACCTCACTTGTAGCTTATTTACTTATTTATTTATATGCATATAATACTAATATTTTTTCTATAAACATCCATAATGATCAAGTAAACTTTATTGTATGTGAAAACGTGTAATTTCTTTCTTTCACTGATTTGGATTCGAACCTACGACACCTTGACAAGCCATGAGTGTGGTTAATGCTCTTCCGACTTTGCTTCTTGCGAATGCCTTTATTCATTTTGCTCACCGTTCCCAACTTCATTTACGTCTTGTTTTCCTTAGTGATGCAACTCCTCTACATTGATCAATTAAATTGTCTTAACTAATTACTAGTTGTTCGCATTCTTTCTGTTTTTGTTAAAGGAACAAAAATAGGTTCTTGACGTCAGTATACCACGTGTTTAAACCAACTCATAAATTTAATCCCAAATAATAAAGACATTCATTGAAGTGTATACTAAGCAAGGGAGGGAGGAGCATGGGAACGAAGAATGGGAATTATGACATAAATAACAGTGTTGGCTCTATTATTCATGAGTGCATGTATATATGTAGGTATGCATGTATCCATGCATGCATATATTTCAATGTGTATGTATAGTACGTATACTAATAATTTTTTTTCCCGAAGTTTTGGACAAGTGGAAGGAGGGGACTGATGGTACTACACGAGGGTCCATGATTTCACTTTCCTTCCCCCCCATCTGAATATTTGTGGTGTGGGTAATTGTAGCATGGAAGGAAAATTGGGGGTTGTTTGGAAGACGTTTTGGAACGTTTTGATTTCCGCCATTCCTGGCACTTGAAGGGAAAGGCAGCGGAATAAGAGAGACTTTTTTCCTTTGGGCTTTTGGACGAGCAAAAGTTTCCATATTCTCTTTTTGCTGGGTTGTAGTGCCTCGGGTCAGGCAGTAACTGGTATAGTCTCGTATTTGAGCTGATGCTTAGGCTAGTCTGGTAATATATGGCACTTTTTTTTTTTTTTTTTTTACCGCGCGCGAGTGCTTGTGTGTGTGTGTGTGTGTGTGCGTGTGCGTGCGTGTGCTTGTGTGGATGCGTGCGTGTGTGTGTGTATGTGTATGTGTGAGTGTGAAGGAAGCAACTCAGATTTTATTGGGAGGAATATTTTTTAATGTTTGTGTATGTGTGAATTCCTTTTTTTTTTATTATTATTATTACTTTGAAGAAGCTTTAGAAATTTTCATCTTAAAATGACTGACGCTTTTTCTCTCGCTCTCACACACACACGTGTGTGTGTGTGTGTGTGTATATATATATATATATATATATATATATATATATATATATATATATATATATATATATATTATATATATATATATATATATATATATATATATATATATATGAATAATGATATTATTCATATAATAATGATAATATTATCATTATTATTATATTCTCTAACCAGATTAATGGCAGTCTTGCAGCTATGCTCATAGTCACTGTTGATTCCTTCAACATTTCATATGACGCGTTGAGATGTTTTACTTGACTCAAGAGCTCTCAGGAATGCCAGACTTTGTGATCTGTTCTTGACGATGTTTATATATCTTGACACTTCGAAGTTTAGGTAATATGCCACCTTTGCATCACACCCAAGAAAGCCCGCGTTCAGTTCTCCATGTTGGTATAGTAGTACGAATGTTTGACCGAATATCTCACATTTTTTGGTCGCAATTAGTCCCCATTCGATTGGGGGCGGACACTGGATGGATACCCTTCCTTACACCCCACGATGGGATCGAACCTGAATTTCTCAGGCTTTTCACTTTCCGTCTCTCGCGCTTTACCGATGAGCTATCGTGGACTCCAAATAAATTAAAAATATGGATGATGTAAATAATTAATAGTAGTAATAATAATAATAATTTTTTATTAGTAGTATTAGTATTAGTGTTATTATTTTATTACTAATGATAGAAATAATAACAATTCCTAAGTTTTTCGAGAACGAAGCAATTTTCCAAACAAAAAATATTGATACAGGTCCCAGGTTCGAATCCCGACAGTAGGGGGGAAAGCATTTTGAATCTGGTATTCGTCTGTCTCTAAACTTAGCGTTCTACAGTAACACCTCAGGAAAAGGCGTTAAAATAAGCAACACCTCAATGAAAATGTCGGAAAATAATGGTTAATAGACAGTTTGAGATTCGAACCAATGCCATTGTATGTACAGTCTTAACTGTATAGTACTGTTCATTATTGTACATCATAGTACAGATAAATACTGTAGTTCTGTACGGAACAGTGACTACTGATCCCAATAAGGAAGTGAATTCATGCGGAGAGAGAGAGAGAGAGAGAGAGAGAGAGAGAGAGAGAGAGAGAGAGAGCATGCGCGCACTTACCTCTGAAGTATGTCGAAGCATTACTGAGGCTTCATACTCGAACGTCGATGAGGCTTCGTTCTTAGCCCTATTACATCTTGCAACTTAAGCTTATACTATTGGGGCGCTCTCAAGTGTGTATGTGTGTGTGCGTATTTTATTTAATTTATGCTGTATAAAATATAAGCAGCAATGGACAGGTATATACACTTACATTTTCCGTCTACTCCTTGTAAATGGGGGTGGACGAGTCAGAGCACACATTTACACGGAGTCTGTTCACCCCAATCACCCATCTTAGCTTCTTTGGGATAAAAATTCCCCCATAGTCCCAACTCCCCTACCAGCCCCACACAGCTTGGGTCATCCACAGGGCGCGGTAAGTAGACAGCATTGTAGTATATACACAATTACTTTGTTTATGTGGACAGCTTTTCCTACTTCATATAGGGTCGCTTTGTTTCATTATACCCTCTATGGATTCTTGTGCTTGATGTTGGCTTAAAATTCAAGGCCGGATACCATTCCTGACGGCAGCCCTTTCCACTTGTTCGAGCTTGGGACCAGCACGGAGATGAGCTGGCTTCCCCCTCCAATTGCTGGTCGACAGTTTTTCCTATGTTTATTAGGGCTCGCACTTACGTACTAGCCTCTCTGGAGACTTAAGTTATGTTCTGGCTTATATATTCAAAGCTGGATACCTTTCTTAACACCAACCCTCTCCATATATCCGGGATTAGGACTTGCACCGACTCAAGTAGGCTTACTCCCCCTTGACTGGGCTATGTTCAGTATCGAAGCAATGCATTTTACCCATGTTACTTTAGCAGAATCATTGAATGCACCCGTAGGTGTGTAGGACCCGCGATGGAACAGTACCATCACCAGCGGTTGGTTTACGTAATATCAGTTTATTCCGTCTCGTCCCGCATCTGTCATAAAGAGTACAATGTCATGGTATTTAGCATTTGACATTTTATTGTGCACCCAAATACTGTATAGCCTTGGGTCACTGACTTCTTTGTACCTGAAAAATTAGAAGTATCTTCAAACTCCTTTGAATCCAATGTACCCCATAACCTGCTGTTGAGTCGATCTACTCTATGCTCAATGTTGCTTCTTCAGTCCAACGTGGTGCTCTTTCTCCTTGTTCGGCAACAGAACTGGAATATGTTTTGGTGGGACCATTTTTCTTTGCTTTCGTGTGTAGTTACCTGGGCTATATGGGTATGTCTCATGTAAGTCGTTATTTAGGCAATGTCTTTGTGGCTTCGTAAGGCATGTATGAATTCAAGCCTTATTTACTTTGCCAAAGGACCTGAATTCGAGCTAACATCATTCCGTGGCAAAATAGAGAAATTTTTACCCAGTCATGTCGAAGATGTGGAGAGACACATGTTGTAGCTGTTTCATCATAGCTTCTGTTAACTCAGAAGGCACAATGAGCATACAGATGAACAGGTATAATGAGTACACGACAGGCCAGTGGTGGAACCAGACACACCATGAGCTTTACTATCAATATAAATCCAAAAAATAAACTATTAAATCAACTCCAAAAACTACTTTTTTCAGGATTTCGACACCAGGACGGAATAAAAAGAGACTCTCCTCATCGGGCCTGGGCACAAAGAATACCTAAAGTAAAGAGATGCAGTTTATTTAATAGTTTATTTTTTGGAATTATTATGTGTAGTGTCCAGTTTTTGGACTATAAATGAGAATTTATTTTGGGAAATTTATAAATGCTCAGTATCAGAAATTGAGGGAAATGATAATTTTGGAAATGTTATGAGATTCCC
>JAXCGZ010008706.1:20000-25248 GCA_037179515.1 Halocaridina rubra
ATAGGTTTATGCACATGTAGTTCACTGTATAAGATAGAATCTAGACGTATAGTTCCACAGGTGTTTTAGCGTGATTATTTAAAATAGACTTGTTTATTTGCAAGTAATTCAAACATTAGGAGTTAAGATAAACGAGTTTAGTCATATGTAATCAAACCTAAAAGAGTTAAATAAGCATGTTTACTAGATGGACTAAATGTTGTAATACACACACACACACACACATACCGAGGCTATTTCCCTTAAATGTTGTAATAGTAAAATAAATTGTATTTTGTATTTAATTTCCGGAAAATTAAGAAACATTTTTATTCACAAGTAATTCAACATTAGTACATGAAATAAACTACATTATTTATAAAGTAATAAGTTTAGAATTGAATTACATTAAATAATTTTTATTTTTAGTTTCCTGTTTATTCATACAGAACCTTAACAGTTCAATGCTGACATACTTCTGATGATATTGTGTAATTAGAATAAGATAATTGAAGTGTACAATTACTTGTAAACTGATTTACAAACAAATAAGAGAGAAACAGAATTTAAAATGATAAACTAGTTAGTAAAAGAAACCAGTATATGACAAGATAATTAAACATTAGAATGTAAAATAAACATGTTTTTTTCCAGAGTTAAATAAACTGAACAGATTATATAGACAGGCCTATTATACATGTAAATAAACTCCAGATTTAAAATAAGCAAGTATTTACAAATACACATCTGGAAAGCTCGGAACAAAATATCACAGATTAAAATTAGCTTCTGGAGAACTTGGAATGAATAAGTCCAGTCACAGATAATAATAAATTGGGAGAGGCTAAGAGCGCATTCCCAAACACGTACAAAATTGTTATTTTGTTGCTGCTGTTGTTGTGATATGATAATCATGGAATTTTAAGTTACATTACTCACTACGTTCGTCCAAGCACAGATAAACATTAGTTTTGGCTAAAACCACGTAACCAAGCGCGTGGGAATGTTTATTGATTTTATAGTATTGTTGTTGTAACCTTATAAAGAGTCTATTTATAGTTGAATTCTCATTAGTTTAAGGGAAGGAAAATATTGAAAATTTTATTAAAGTTTTTTACTGCAATAATTCAGGCACGGATACCTACACATTACCTACACATTTGTTTGAGAAGCTAAAACACTAAGACCATACACGTAATTTTTTTTTTTTTTTTGTCAACACGTTAGTATTTCATCTTTATCTGTCTATCTCCATATGTCTGGCCGATCGAAGTCTGTCAATTTGAGGATCTGTCGTTCATGGATCGACATTTGGTCGCCATTTAATTTCGTTTTGTGGAAACAGACGCAGAATAATGACATAAACTTCAAAACATAACCACACTTTATGAAAGTCTCTTGAGCAGTCGATTAAAAAGAAATTATTGGGAATACTAAACCACGGATCAGTGAAGCGATTTGGTGTCAGGAAGGGTATAAGGCCGTAAAAATATTAGCCAAACCTCTCATACGCCTTCAAGAGGGTGTTGAGAGACAGCTACCCCATATCACCGTGGGAAATGGTCCATTTAGAGAAGTAATGAGACATAGAGAAGTAAAAAAATGAGAAAAAACATGATCTGTAAAAGATAACGTCTTGTGTTGATTAGAGTTTTTTCTTCTTTTTTCAGGTAAGGAGATGATCTGAAATAATATATAGATAATACCCCCGCAAATAAGACCGAGGAGAGTGTGAGTAGCATTGGCGGACATTGTTTTCATATTGCCGAAACCTTAGTGGCGAGTGTTACTAATTTATATATATATATATATAATATATATATATATATATATATATATATATATATATATATATATATATATAATATATATATATATATATATATATAGTCACCGTGGCTCAAGCGGTAGCGTCCGCGACTCTGAGGCGTCAGGTCAAGGGTTCGCGCCCCGTCACGGTCTGAGGTTAGCAAGGGCATGCACTCAGGGTAATGATTACATCTGCCAAAACAAGTCCTTCGCAAGAAGGCAACCGTCCTAGGCCCTTGGTAGAAAAGGGAGTCCGTGACGTAAGACCGGAACTATATATATATATATATATATATATATATATATATATATATATATATATATATATATATATATATATATATATATATATATATATATGAGAGTGAGAGAGAATGTTTTTTATCTTTCTGTAGCAATAACTTGAAAGAGAGAGGAAGACAAAAGGTATGTATTTTTTAGCACTGTCGGGATACCCCTAAAAGAGAGGAAAGTTATTCTTTTAAGCATTCCGTCGCGATATTGAGAGAGAGACAGAGAGAGAGAGAGAGAGAGAGAGAGAGAGAGAGAGAGAGATAAAAGAATTTGAGGGAAGTGAGGGAGTCGTAACTCTGCTAACAGTGATTGTAAAGTCGAGTGGCAAAGCGATATATCCATATTAAGAGCGGAATCCTAACCCACAGAACCGTTAACAAACTTATGTGATTTGTTGGATGAAAGTTTAGTCGTCTTTCTTCGGCAGCCTCCTGAAAGAGGAACTCAGAAAAGTGGTGAAAATGATTATGAGAGGAGAGAGAGAGAGAGAGAGAGAGAGAGAGAGAGAGAGAGAGAGAGAGAGAGAGAGAGAGAGACCCTTATTGTATTTTCTCGGATATTTCCTCTTCTGAATCAAGTTTAAACGTCTTTATTGATCAAATGATTGACTCAAAACTGACAAGATTTTTTTTTTTCTTATTTGATGGCCTCTATCCATCATGCGAGGAAAATCTCTCTCTCTCTCTCTCTCTCTCTCTCTCTCTCTCTCTCTCTCTCTCTCTCTCTCTCTCTCTCTCCTCTCTCTCTCTCTCTCTCTCTCTCTCCTCTCTCTCTCTCTCTCTCTCTCTCTCTCTCTCTCTCTCTCTCTCTCTCTCTCTCTCTCACACACACACACACACACACACACACACACACATGTTAATTAAGTAATTAATACTTTCTTTTTTCTACGATGGTGAATCTTTTTGATGATGTCAAGGAGAAGGAATGGCGTAATTCGCAAATGGTTCCCGTGTCTTTTTGGGATAAGAATGAGAATGTAATGGCTTCCCTCATCGTCCATGATGTCTCATGTACAGTTTCCATTGCCAGTGTTATTTGGAAATAAGAGGAGGATTGTGGCTTCTGTCATTTTTGTTCTGAAATCCCAATTCCCGAGGGTGGCTTCTTCAAGTGTTAATGCAGTGGCAGTTTGAGGATAAGGTGAAGATATTGGGTTTTGTCCACACTTAAGGATCCGAATTTATTTCCCTGGGTTGGCTTGTACGGGTCCCTTTTCATGTACCAGATTGCGATAAGGAGAAAACAACGACATCCCTCGTGCTAAAGGTTTCTATTTCAACACCCTTGATTGGCCTGTATTGGACTCTACGCTGATGTTATATCGGGATATGGAGAAGATAGTGGGTTCTGCTTTAAAATGAGGTTCCTTGTTCAATTTCCATTTGGGAATAAGGAGTAGTGATTTTTAGTCAGCCATTAGATCTCGAGTCCAAGCCCCCATGGTGGTCTATGCTTGTTTAATATCCAGTGCCATATCTGGATAAGAAGGAGAAGGTCGTAGGATCCCTCAGCCATAAGGTCCCGAGTACAACTCCTCAAGGTGACCCGTACTGCTCTCTTCACTATTACCATTTGGGTATACAGAGGAGAGGATAGTGAGTTCTCTCAGCCATGAGGTTCCGAGTTCAACTCCTTTGGGTGGTTTGTACATCTTCTTTTCTTTTATGATTGTGACACCAGGACGGGCCAAAAAAATAATAACAAAACAGCCCTCATCGGGCCTGGGCACGAAGAATATATAAAGTGAAGAGAAACAGATTGGGAGTGCTGTGACTTGTCAGATGTGAAGGGACAATAAGTGATGTGTAATGAATATCCATGAGGGTGGTTTGTACATGTAATATTTGAGAATAAGGAGAGGGGGAGTGGCTTCACTCACAAATGAAGTCCGCTGTTTATCTTCCCATGGTGGAACCTACTGATCATTACCCCTAATGTCCTTTCGGGTCAGGGCGAAGAGAGTATTGGCTTCCCTCATCCTTGAGGTGTCGAGTTCAAGTCCCCAGGGCGGCTCATAAGTATCTTCACCGTTGCCCTTTGGGAATGAGACTGGCAAGGTAATGTCTTCCCTAACACTTAAGCTTCCGAGTTCAAGTCCCCAGTGTGGATCATAAAAGTGTCTTTGTTCATTCACTTTCGAGATAAGGAGGAGAGGGTAATAATTTCCATCATATATGAGGTTCTGAATTCGACCCGTCTAGCATCGACCCCACATAAAAGTGGGAAAAGATGTAGACGAAGAAGAAGAAGAGGTGATCCGTTAGAGGTCTCTCCCAATTACCATTGTGGGTTATGGAGGAAAGGGTAGTCGCGTCCATATAGCGATTCTAGTCATTATATATGAATTAGATGTGGTGGAATAATATCGTCTGGAATCCGAGCTTCGATATGGACAAAAATACCTATACCTCTAATTATGTAAATTTGAAGAGAATGAAGATATGCTGTGTCAGTTGTGAAACAGTACCTCTACGTTTATGAAAGTACGTAAACGGACAAAGATTTATGGCGCTCTATTCTAACTAGTTCAGGCTTCGATGTAGAGAAAATACCTCATGCTTCTTCACTTTAAGGAATAAAATTGAACAAGGACGAAGATTTGCAGATTATTGACGGTTTTTAAGAAACGTTTCTCAGAGCACGAGAAAAAGAAGACTTTTTTGGTTGGAGGAGAAGAAGAAGAAGAAGAAGAAGAAGAAGAAGAAGAAGGAAGAGAAGAAGAAGATGAAGAAGGAAGAGGAAGAGAAGGAGGAGCATGGATAGGGCGAATCTTTGGTACGAAGCCAAAATCTTTTCACAAGAAAGAAAGAAATAGACAGATGGATCCTTTCCCCCACTATTTTTTCTCACCCCCATTTTTTTTTTATCGCTTCTGTCTCTTCATCTTTGCTGGTCTTTATCTCCATTTATTTGTCAGTGATGAAAGTTTTTGCCCCCCATAAAAGAGAGAGATGATAATAATATACTTCAACAATATATTATATATATATATTATATATATATATATATATATATATATATATATATATATAATATATATATATATATATATATAGATAGATAGATAGATAGATAGATAGAGAGAGAGAGAGATTTTTTTATATTCATTCATATATTTATTGTATTGTTTATAATGATTATAGTTTAGCGTTTAATGTGTTTT
>JAXCGZ010008707.1:0-25187 GCA_037179515.1 Halocaridina rubra
ATATATATATATATATATATATATATATATATATATATATATATATATATATATATATATATGAATCATTTTTTTACCCCGACCGGGACTCGAACCTAGGACTTATGATTACTAAGTCAAGGCGCTACCACTACACCACAGAAGGTTAAAAGGAACCCAACCTTATAGCTTATATCTGCTATACTAAGGAATGAACGCATTCTAACTGAATGCCACATGTTCATATTACAGATTCCCCAACCTCACTCGTGGCTTCATTTTAGCATTTAATTCAATTCCCAATCTCATTCGGGCCATGAAATAACCAATAAGCACATTATATATGTGAAAACATGAATCATTTTTTTACCCCGACCGGGACTCGAACCTAGGACTTATGATTACTAAGTCAAGGCGCTACCACTACACCACAGAAGGTTAAAAGGAACCCAACCTTATAGCTTATATCTGCTATACTAAGGAATGAACGCATTCTAACTGAATGCCACATGTTCATATTACAGATTCCCCAACCTCACTCGTGGCTTCATTTTAGCATTTAATTCAATTCCCAATCTCATTCGGGCCATGAAATAACCAATAAGCACATTATATATGTGAAAACATGAATCATTTTTTTACCCCGACCGGGACTCGAACCTAGGACTTATGATTACTAAGTCAAGGCGCTACCACTACACCACAGAAGGTTAAAAGGAACCCAACCTTATAGCTTATATCTGCTATACTAAGGAATGAACGCATTCTAACTGAATGCCACATGTTCATATTACAGATTCCCCAACCTCACTCGTGGCTTCATTTTAGCATTTAATTCAATTCCCAATCTCATTCGGGCCATGAAATAACCAATAAGCACATTATATATGTGAAAACATGAATCATTTTTTTACCCCGACCGGGACTCGAACCTAGGACTTATGATTACTAAGTCAAGGCGCTACCACTACACCACAGAAGGTTAAAAGGAACCCAACCTTATAGCTTATATCTGCTATACTAAGGAATGAACGCATTCTAACTGAATGCCACATGTTCATATTACAGATTCCCCAACCTCACTCGTGGCTTCATTTTAGCATTTAATTCAATTCCCAATCTCATTCGGGCCATGAAATAACCAATAAGCACATTATATATGTGAAAACATGAATCATTTTTTTACCCCGACCGGGACTCGAACCTAGGACTTATGATTACTAAGTCAAGGCGCTACCACTACACCACAGAAGGTTAAAAGGAACCCAACCTTATAGCTTATATCTGCTATACTAAGGAATGAACGCATTCTAACTGAATGCCACATGTTCATATTACAGATTCCCCAACCTCACTCGTGGCTTCATTTTAGCATTTAATTCAATTCCCAATCTCATTCGGGCCATGAAATAACCAATAAGCACATTATATATGTGAAAACATGAATCATTTTTTTACCCCGACCGGGACTCGAACCTAGGACTTATGATTACTAAGTCAAGGCGCTACCACTACACCACAGAAGGTTAAAAGGAACCCAACCTTATAGCTTATATCTGCTATACTAAGGAATGAACGCATTCTAACTGAATGCCACATGTTCATATTACAGATTCCCCAACCTCACTCGTGGCTTCATTTTAGCATTTAATTCAATTCCCAATCTCATTCGGGCCATGAAATAACCAATAAGCACATTATATATGTGAAAACATGAATCATTTTTTTACCCCGACCGGGACTCGAACCTAGGACTTATGATTACTAAGTCAAGGCGCTACCACTACACCACAGAAGGTTAAAAGGAACCCAACCTTATAGCTTATATCTGCTATACTAAGGAATGAACGCATTCTAACTGAATGCCACATGTTCATATTACAGATTCCCCAACCTCACTCGTGGCTTCATTTTAGCATTTAATTCAATTCCCAATCTCATTCGGGCCATGAAATAACCAATAAGCACATTATATATGTGAAAACATGAATCATTTTTTTACCCCGACCGGGACTCGAACCTAGGACTTATGATTACTAAGTCAAGGCGCTACCACTACACCACAGAAGGTTAAAAGGAACCCAACCTTATAGCTTATATCTGCTATACTAAGGAATGAACGCATTCTAACTGAATGCCACATGTTCATATTACAGATTCCCCAACCTCACTCGTGGCTTCATTTTAGCATTTAATTCAATTCCCAATCTCATTCGGGCCATGAAATAACCAATAAGCACATTATATATGTGAAAACATGAATCATTTTTTTACCCCGACCGGGACTCGAACCTAGGACTTATGATTACTAAGTCAATATGAACATGTGGCATTCAGTTAGAATGCGTTCATTCCTTAGTATAGCAGATATAAGCTATAAGGTTGGGTTCCTTTTAACCTTCTGTGGTGTAGTGGTAGCGCCTTGACTTAGTAATCATAAGTCCTAGGTTCGAGTCCCGGTCGGGGTAAAAAAAATGATTCATGTTTTCACATATATAATGTGCTTATTGGTTATTTCATGGCCCGAATGAGATTGGGAATTGAATTAAATGCTAAAATGAAGCCACGAGTGAGGTTGGGGAATCTGTAATATGAACATGTGGCATTCAGTTAGAATGCGTTCATTCCTTAGTATAGCAGATATAAGCTATAAGGTTGGGTTCCTTTTAACCTTCTGTGGTGTAGTGGTAGCGCCTTGACTTAGTAATCATAAGTCCTAGGTTCGAGTCCCGGTCGGGGTAAAAAAATGATTCATGTTTTCACATATATAATGTGCTTATTGGTTATTTCATGGCCCGAATGAGATTGGGAATTGAATTAAATGCTAAAATGAAGCCACGAGTGAGGTTGGGGAATCTGTAATATGAACATGTGGCATTCAGTTAGAATGCGTTCATTCCTTAGTATAGCAGATATAAGCTATAAGGTTGGGTTCCTTTTAACCTTCTGTGGTGTAGTGGTAGCGCCTTGACTTAGTAATCATAAGTCCTAGGTTCGAGTCCCGGTCGGGGTAAAAAAATGATTCATGTTTTCACATATATAATGTGCTTATTGGTTATTTCATGGCCCGAATGAGATTGGGAATTGAATTAAATGCTAAAATGAAGCCACGAGTGAGGTTGGGGAATCTGTAATATGAACATGTGGCATTCAGTTAGAATGCGTTCATTCCTTAGTATAGCAGATATAAGCTATAAGGTTGGGTTCCTTTTAACCTTCTGTGGTGTAGTGGTAGCGCCTTGACTTAGTAATCATAAGTCCTAGGTTCGAGTCCCGGTCGGGGTAAAAAAATGATTCATGTTTTCACATATATAATGTGCTTATTGGTTATTTCATGGCCCGAATGAGATTGGGAATTGAATTAAATGCTAAAATGAAGCCACGAGTGAGGTTGGGGAATCTGTAATATGAACATGTGGCATTCAGTTAGAATGCGTTCATTCCTTAGTATAGCAGATATAAGCTATAAGGTTGGGTTCCTTTTAACCTTCTGTGGTGTAGTGGTAGCGCCTTGACTTAGTAATCATAAGTCCTAGGTTCGAGTCCCGGTCGGGGTAAAAAAATGATTCATGTTTTCACATATATAATGTGCTTATTGGTTATTTCATGGCCCGAATGAGATTGGGAATTGAATTAAATGCTAAAATGAAGCCACGAGTGAGGTTGGGGAATCTGTAATATGAACATGTGGCATTCAGTTAGAATGCGTTCATTCCTTAGTATAGCAGATATAAGCTATAAGGTTGGGTTCCTTTTAACCTTTTGTGGTGTAGTGGTAGCGCCTTGACTTAGTAATCATAAGTCCTAGGTTCGAGTCCCGGTCGGGGTAAAAAAATGATTCATGTTTTCACATATATAATGTGCTTATTGGTTATTTCATGGCCCGAATGAGATTGGGAATTGAATTAAATGCTAAAATGAAGCCACGAGTGAGGTTGGGGAATCTGTAATATGAACATGTGGCATTCAGTTAGAATGCGTTCATTCCTTAGTATAGCAGATATAAGCTATAAGGTTGGGTTCCTTTTAACCTTCTGTGGTGTAGTGGTAGCGCCTTGACTTAGTAATCATAAGTCCTAGGTTCGAGTCCCGGTCGGGGTAAAAAAAATGATTCATGTTTTCACATATATAATGTGCTTATTGGTTATATATATATATATATATATATATATATATATATATATATATATATATATATATATATATATATATATATATATATAAATAAGCACAAACTGTTAACATACAGCATTAAATTGCAAAGAAGCCCATTAGCGAAACAACACATAGAAAATAACGCTAAATTTTACACTGATAAGGAAGTGGCCAAAAATAAAGTCACAGGTTAGATTAGCGTTAAATTCCTGTGACTTTTTTCTGTGAATTTTTTACCTGGATTAAAAATCCGATTTTAGTAACTTTTACATTGTCCAGATCTCTGGTCATGAGTTCTGATTTTGTTTTTGTCATATCTACACTCTTTTCGTCATGAGAATATATATCTAACATTATAAATTTTCCATACGGGGACTCCTATAATGCCACCAAACACTTCTAGGCTTACGGCCTAACTCTGCAGCATCAGTTCCTAAGGCTACGGTCACACCAGAAGCGACGAGCGGGGAGGGATGACGTAACATTATGAAACTCATTAAATTATTGGGTGGCTACACTGGATGAGCAGGGAGGTATGTTGCTCCCCTTACCCTCCTTGCTTGACGCTACGCGATAGAGTATGTTCCAAAATGACGCAGACTGCCTAGCGACATCCCTAGATATTTTCATCATGCCAACTGTACAAATTATTGGAGACACTGACACTTCCAATTTGGACATGCATCGCAATGATGCTGATCTCGCCGCTCATCGCTCTACGCTACCTCCCCGCTCGTCTCGTCTGGTGTGGCCGCAGCCTAAAGGTTTAACTCCTTCAGTAATTGGAGTATATTACGGTTCTTGTCCAGCAAATTAACACAACTCTGCAGCACTTACCTAACCAACGGTAATACGAGGCTTAGCAGTTTTTTTTTATTTCTCTCTCTCCAGGAAGGCGAAACAAGAGAATCTCCGAGATCTAAAGGGTTCTTAAGAGTAGTAGTCGGAGTAACTATAATCCAAGGCAAAATCACCTTAAGCCAACTGATTAGGGGTCAACGGCTTCGGAGTGTCCAACACCGGAGTCGATTCTAATTCTGAGGATGAGCAGGGATGCATATATGCTCTGATGTCTTACAATCACTTCTACATTTAACCTGTATAACAAAACTCTGCCTTTACACTCGCATGGGGGTACTTGCAAAAAGATAGAAACGCTTCCGATATCACCACTTATCAAAGGAAACTCCTCTTTCAAGAGGCTGGGATCATGAACGAAGCTTCTTTGTTTGTAAATATTGTCTTCTTCTTGAAAATTTTCTTTAGTAATTGATTAAAACAAATGGCAGGAGGAAACGTCCAGTACTTCAGGTTCAGGTAGTAATAGAATCTGACTTCCAGATCAAAACTTAGCACTAGGGTCTGCCCCTCTCTTATTTCTCTCTTACTTTATTTAATTTTCGTGCTTTTCCCTCCAATTCCCTTATATCCTTAATCCCCTCCTTTTTCCCCCCTCCCATCCTATCAAAAAAAAAAAAAAAAGTTCAGGCTGAGAAGCAATACCTTTACAACGGCGCTTCACTTTAAATGCGTACTTATAGTGCTGTCCTTTTTGGTTTCTTTCCTTCTCCAGAGTTTATGCAAAATCTACTTTGTTTTTTTTCTTTCCTTTGTCTCTCTCAAATAGTAACTGTCCTGTTAAGTATTCTTCGTCCTGGATATATGGCTGCTGGAGCAGGGGTTCCTTGGCTCTCAATTCTTTATAACTTGTACACCACAAAATAAAATTATTAAGGTCTTCTATCACACTTTCGCACTAAAAAAATAACTGATGCTGGTCTATTGTCATATAGCTTTTCTTCTCTTTTCATTTCTGGTATTCAAATGTTTAAATTTGGCTTTTGTTGTGTTTCATTTATCCAGTTACAAATATCATTCCTTTTAATTTTCCTTTTCATATCTTGCTTCTATTAGACTTCACTTCTTCATGGATGATATTAACTTTGTCCATAAATACTTTAGTTGATGTTGCCCAATAATTCTTCTTGTTTCGTTTTTCGGTTATTACTCTCTTCATAAGTTCGTTTTTTACTTTCCTCTATATATTTGAGGAAATTTAAGTTATTTGATCTTATTCTTACTTCCATAGTACTCGAACCTATTTCTGTCTATGCAATGAATTCCCAATCCTTTTCACGGCTTCAATTTCAGTCTTTTTGTAATCTAGAATAGAGGAAGCGCACAGCAAGGATGATAAACAATTCTTTTTTCCAAAGTTTTTCTTATGAAAATTCTATTAGAACTTTGGTGGACTACTGAATATGCTGTATATGCTAGTTTCTTAGCCATTTCTACAATTTTTTCTCTATATGCTTTAAAGCAATTATTTTTATTTGTCAGTCTCTCCTATATATTTAAATTCATTTGTTACCCTTGTGTCACTGATGCATGCACTGCTGAAAGCGACAAGAGTTCGCTTTCGAAGTCGGTCTTCCATTGTTTCGTTTTAATGCTCTTACCCGCTTTTCCCTAATCCCCCCCCCCCATGGGTCTCCTTCCAGTGCAGCTTTAATGTGGATCTTGGAATTTCAGCAAAGAAAACTCTGCCTTGAAACATACTTCGCTCCATTTTTTATATAAGGATTGGCTGGTCTTCATAGGTTTACAGATGGTTCAAAGTCTCATATCACTGATATATTGTCATATCATGCTGGCTAAAGGCTTGTGAATTATCGCTCAGAAATAGCAGCTGTATTGTTTACAATTTTCAAGCTTATCAGTGGGTACAAAGAATACAAAATTTACAAAACTTTGCAGCACGAGTGGCTGTTGGCAATGTAAGAAAATACGAGCACATCTCTCCTGTTTTAAAAGATCTAGAATGGATAAAGCTTAGAGATAAATATGTTTTTGATATATGTACCTTTGTTGTTAATATACTAAGAAACAATCTTCCTGATTGCTTGTATAATTTTTCTACAGTAAGCTCAGTTACCGGGTTAACTACCCGTCAAGGGGAAGATTTATTAGTACGAAGGTCTAAAACTGATATTGGCTCAAGAGATATAAACATTCGTGGACCTCATTTATATAATCAGCTTCCCAGGGAACTAAAAAATGCTGGTTCAGTGTATACTTTTAAATATAATCTTAAGAAGTTACTCTTAAAGGAAGATTTTACTTGTAATTTTTAATGGTACACTCTTCTTTATGATTTGTTTGTTTTAGTATGTCTATATCGTACACCACAGATGTCTATCTGGAATATATATGTATCTTATTTGAATACCCAATGTACTTTGGAAATAAAGGCTTATTATTATTATTATTATTATTATTACTTACCTTTCCTCAAGCTTCATCAGCTGTTCTTTGTAATTATTCTGGGGCAGCTTTAGACTCACTCCGTTCTTCAAGTCCAAGATATGATTTTCTGGTGTATAATAACTTACAGGTGCTAGTTTGTTTTCAGGAATATATATATATATATATATATATATATATATATATTATATATATATATATATATATATATAAATATAAATATGAATATGAATATAAATATAAACATAAATATAAATATAAATATAAATATAACTATAAATATAAATATATATATATATATATATATATATATATATATATATATATATATATATATATATATATATATATATATATATATATATATATATATATATATATATATATATATATATATATATATATATATATATATATATATATATATATATATATATATATATATATATATATATATATATATATATATATATATATATATATATATGTGTATATATATATATATATATATATATATATATATATATATATATATATATATATATATATATATATATATATATATATATATATATATATATATATATATATATATATATATATATATATATATATATATATATATATATATATATATATATATATATATATATATATATATATATATATATATATGTGTGTGTGTGTGTGTGTGTGTGTGTGTGATTACCTAATTGTGATTACCTAATTGTGTTTACGGGAAAGAGCCCAAAGCTCGTATCTTCCCGTCTCCTCATCGGTTCCATTTTATACTTAGTGATACTTATCATACCTGTCCTTAAAACTATGGCTTGAGATAGCATTAACTACCTCCTCGCTTAGCCAATTCCAATTATCAACTACTCTTACTGAAAAATTATTTCCTTACATCCTGCAAAGAAATTTTCTTACGAAGCTTCAAACTATGACCTCTAGTTCTAGAGCCAGCCATATCAAAATATCGATCCCTATCCACTCTATCATAATCATGAAGTATTTAAAGACTGTCACCATATCCCCCCCTCACTCTTCTAGCTTCGAGCGATGGTAAGTCTAATTCCCTCAGCCTCTCATCATAACTGAGATTGCGTATTTCTGGCACCAGTTTCGTGGCATGTCTTTGAACTTTTTCAAGCTTAGCTATGTGCTTTTTCAAGTGCGGATTCCAAAAGGGGGCTGCATATTCGAGTTTTGGCCTCACATAGGTTACATAAATATTTCTGAACATTTAATTGTCCATGTGCCTGAAGGCTACCCATACATTTGATAAGAATGCATATGCTGCCATTACTATGCCATTTATATGTATTTCTGGAGACAAATCTGCCAGTATGTTTACTCCTAGATCTCTCTCATTTTCTGTCTCTTGAAGTTGTACTCCAGCCACCGAGTAGTCAAGCTTGGGCCTTCTTGCACTTGTACCCATTCTCATTACCTTACATTTTGAAGTATTGAATTTCATTAGCCACTTTTCTGACCACTCATGCAGATTAGGTAATCACACACACACACACACACACACCGCGCGTTCAGTGACACACGGAATTGCTCCTCTTAAATTTTAAAGTTTCGAGTGACTAAAGTGCTTAGTGGAAAACTTTACCATAATTTCCAAAAATCTGAAATCGTGCAGAGTATTGTGAGTACAAAAACTATTTGTTGTAAGGCGAGACTGTTCATATTAAAGGAAAAAATTGAGAACTTTTTCGTGAGGAAGAGAGAGAAGCTGCCGTCCAGTTTCTGCCTTGAGGGAAATCTAGAAGAGTTGCCAGACGTGGAGCCTCACACCACATTACCTAATTTTTTGTGTAAACTGGGGAAAGCTCTTAAGCCGTTTTACCTGATCCTGTGGTTCTATATATTGTTAAAAACAGTATCCTTCCCATTTATATTAACTAGTTAGTTAGTTTGATACACGAAAAAATTGAATAATAAAAGAAAAAAAAAATTACCAAATACCCACCTGTCAACAGTACTGAGTTAAGTTGCCAAGTAGTACAGCAGTCCTATTTTCTTCATTTTTTTTGCTTTTCTTTTAGCTTTCTCGTTTGCTATTTTGTTATTTTGTATATATATTGAGTTAAATGTAAAGTCTAAATCCCGTGATAACATATCTTGGTTAGCAAGTCAGTTTATCAGTTAGGAAGAATATATAACAGAAACAGGTGGGTGCCACCTCGAACACAAATTCGAATTTTCCTTCAGGTTTGACTTTTGTTTTTCTTTTTCTTTTTATACGTAAATTACCATGGTCAAGTTTTTAAGTTAAGATGTGTGTTACCAGAAAGGAGACAAACTGAGTCACTAAATAGCACTTATATGGAGATATAAAAATTCTGTGTGAAGGTAAATTAGAAGTTTTTCTCTTTTCTTTTTTTTTTTCCTCTTTCTCGTCTTCTTTCTATATTCTGTGAGAGGGAGAACATAAAAATGAAGCCATCTCTGTCCCAAACCTCTCCCACCCATGGGTCGGGAGAAGGGGTAGTCATCAGAGGACTTAAACAGAGAATCAAGAAGTTAGAGGAAATGGTTACAAGCCTTGATGATAAAATTCGGAATATGGATGGAGAAATGAAAGAGAATGAAACACTCAGAGAACAAATAAGATCTTTGGAGGAAGCAAATAAAGCACAAGGGCAGGAGAGAAAGGAACTAGAAAAAAGAATAAAGAAGTTGGAAGGGGAAAAGAGTCAACTAGAATCTAGAATTTCTAAACAAGAAGATAAAAACAAACAGCTAAATGACAACCTAAAGGAATTAGATGTTAGTTCACTGCTATCTTCTGAGAGAGACGAGATTGCTGCTTGGAATGTTCAGATTAAGGAAAACATTGAACAGTTCAGAAAAGAGTTCCAGGAGCTGAATATGGAAAATGATGCCATGAAAACGTCCTTTGCTGATGCACTAAAGGGGAATGTGGCAGTAAAAGAGGCTGTAAAGTTGGTGGCACTGGAAAACATACAAACAGTTGACTATAAAGAGACAGTAATCGAAAAAATGAAAGACGTTGTGATGGAAAGGGCAAACCCACTCATCAGACAGGCACTTGATAAGGAGAAGACAGTGGTAATCTCAGGCATAAGTGAATCCCAGGAGCCAACATGGCAGGGGAGACTTGAAGAAAATAAAGCTAGGGTTGTAGACCTGATAAGAAAGCTTGGAGTAGTATGTGGTCCTGAGGATATTGTAAACATACACCAACTAGGTAAATATTCGAGGGAAGGAAAGCCGAGACCAACAAAAGTAACCTTTGAGAGAGGGGAGACATGTAGGGAAATATTGTTGAGAAAAAAAAGTCTAAAAGACCTTCAAGAATGCAAAGAAGTGTTCATTAGACGATACAGAACACAGGAAGAGATGGGAAAGATCAAAAACTTGTTGCAAGAGGCAAGAAGGTTAAATGATGAAAGAAATGAAGAAGAGAAGAAAAATTTTCGTTACGGAATACTTCCAGACAAAGGGGAGATAAAGAAGATAATGACAGAAGATCAGGGGATGGGGCCTCATTAAGATTGTTATACACAAATGCTGATGGATTAGCTGGTAAGGCAGTAGAATTAAAAGATAGGATTCACAACAGTAAGGCAGATATAGTAGCAATTACAGAGACTAAGTTGAGTGAGGACATAAACAGTGTCACAGTTTTTCCTAAGGGCTTCAGAATACTAAGGGTCGAAAGATCTGAGAGGACTGGTGGAGGGATAGCACTGCTCATAAGTGAGAGGATTCAAGTTGAAGAGATAAACTTGGCTATAGAAAGTGAGTTCAGGGAATTTCTTGTTGCTCGCATAAATACTGGGTCAGAGAGCATTATAATAACTGTTGTATACAACCCACCAAGGAACCAAAATAGGCTTGAAATTTATGAGGAAAGTCATATAGGTACGATTGAAGTCATAAACTCAGTTGTTAACATGGCGCGGGAGAAAAAATGTAGGATTTTGATTATGGGAGACTTTAATCATAAAGAGATAGATTGGATAAATCTTGACCCACACAGTGGTGAGGACTCCTTTGGGGCAAGATTCCTAGATTGCGTACAAGGGAATTTCCTACACCAACATGTAATGGAACCAACAAGAGCCAGGGGTGGAGATGAGCCATCACTACTTGATCTGGTGTTCACAGATAATGTGTTGGATATTGAAAATATTGAGTATGAACCACCAATTGGAAAGAGTGACCACTGTGTGTTGTTGATGGAGTATATCATTGAAGACATTCTTCCTGAGAGTAGAGGCACTGAGGACATGAGTAGGAACTATCAGAAAGGAGATTACATCAAAATGAATGAGCTTTTTGCAGTTATTGACTGGAGAACCTTATTTTACAACAAATCTGTACAAGAAATGTATGACATCTTTTGTGAGAAATATGGGAAGATAGTAGATTGCTGCATACCTGTCACCAAAGTAGGTGTAATTCATGCCAGAGAGAAATGGTTCGATAATGGGTGTAAAAGAGCTAAGGAGTGGAGAGACAAATGCTGGAAAAGGTATAGGAGGAGAAAAAACATAAATGCCTGGCAAACCTACAAAAGAGCAAGAAATGACTACCTAAGTAAAAGGAGAGAGGCAGAGAAAGATTATGAGAGGGACATCACCAGGAAGGCTAAAGAAAATCCCAAGCTTTTCCACAGCTTTATCAGAGGAAAACTGAAGGTAAAAGAACAGGTTTTAAGGCTAAAGAGAGCGGATGGAAGCATCACTGAGACGGACGAAGAGATCTGCAAAGAATTGAACAAGGAGTTTCAGTCAGTATTTACAGTAGAAAATACCCCACCCCCTCAGATTGCAGTGATAGAAGCTCAAGGGCCGGTATTAGAGAACATCAACCTTACAGCCACAGAGGTATGCAAAGCGCTGATGGATTTAGATGTTCATAAAGCTACAGGTCCTGATGACATATCCCCTCATGTGCTTAAAAAATGCGCAAACACAATATCAGTGGCACTAAGTATCATATTTAAGGAGTCATTGGAGTCGGGGGAGATTCCAAGATGCTGGAAACAAGCAAATGTGATACCTATCTTCAAAAAGGGAAGGAGGGATACGGCTCTGAACTATAGACCAGTTTCCTTGACCAGCATAGTTTGCAAACTTATGGAGAAACTACTAAGGAAACATATCTCTCTTCACTTGGAATCCTTCAACTTTTTGTCAGTGAGGCAACATGGCTTCAGAGAAGGAAGATCAACAGTAACAAACTTATTAGAATTTTATGATGAGGTAAGCCAAATCTTACAGGAAAGAGAGGGCTGGGCAGATTGCATATTCCTAGACTTCCAGAAAGCGTTTGACACTGTTCCACATGGGAGACTTATTAGGAAGCTGCAATCAATGGCTAGAATAGGTGGAAATGTCTTGGAATGGATAAAAACTTACTTAGAAGGAAGGGAACAGAGGGTTAGAGAAAGACACTCAGTGTCTGAATGGAGAAGAGTTAGTAGTGGAGTTCCACAGGGTTCAGTTTTAGGGCCACTTTTGTTCCTTGTATATGTAAATGACCTACCAGAGTGTGTAAATTCATTCATGAATATGTTTGCAGATGATGCAAAGATTGTGAAGAAAGTAAAAAACGAGAACAATGGTAGAGAACTTCAGGAGGATCTAAATAATCTGCATGAGTGGTCAGAAAAGTGGCTAATGAAATTCAATACTTCAAAATGTAAGGTAATGAGAATGGGTACAAGTGCAAGAAGGCCCAAGCTTGACTACTCGGTGGCTGGAGTACAACTTCAGGAGACAGAAAATGAGAGAGATCTAGGAGTAAACATATTGGCAGATTTGTCTCCAGAAATACATATAAATGGCGTAGTAAGGGCAGCATATGCATTCTTATCAAATGTAAGGGTAGCCTTCAGGCACATGGACAAGGAAATGTTCAGAAATATTTATGTAACCTATGTGAGGCCAAAACTCGAATATGCAGCCCCCTTTTGGAATCCGCACTTGAAAAAGCACATAGCTAAGCTTGAAAAAGTTCAAAGACATGCCACGAAACTGGTGCCAGAAATACGCAATCTCGGTTATGATGAGAGGCTGAGGGAATTAGACTTGCCATCACTCGAAGCTAGAAGAGTAAGGGGGGATATGGCGACAGTCTTTAAATTCCTTCATGGTTATGATAGAGTGGATAGGGATCGATATTTCGATATGGCTGGCTCTAGAACTAGAGGTCATAGTTTGAAGCTTCGGAAGAAAACTTGTTTGCAGGATGTAAGGAAATACTTTTTCAGTGTAAGAGTAGTTGATAATTGGAATTCGCTAAGCGAAGAGGTAGTTAATGCTACCTCAATCCATAGTTTTAAGGACAGGTATGATAAGTATCACTAAGTCTAAAAATGGAACCGATCAGGAGACGGGAAGATACGAGCTTTGGGCTCTTTCCCGTAAACACAATTAGGTAATCACAATTAGGTAATCACACATACAGAAAAGAGTTCCAGGAGCTGAATATGGAAAATGATGCCATGAAAACGTCCTTTGCTGATGCACTAAAGGGGAATGTGGCAGTAAAAGAGGCTGTAAAGGTGGTGGCACTGGAAAACATACAAACAGTTGACTATAAAGAGACAGTAATCGAAAAAATGAAAGACGTTGTGATGGAAAGGGCAAACCCACTCATCAGACAGGCACTTGATAACGAGAAGACAGTGGTAATCTCAGGCATAATTGAATCCCAGGAGCCAACATGGCAGGGGAGACTTGAAGAAAATAAAGCTAAGGTTGTAGACCTGATAAGAAAGCTTGGAGTAGTATGTGGTCCTGAGGATATTGTAAACATACACCAACTAGGTAAATATTCGAGGGAAGGAAAGCCGAGACCAACAAAAGTAACCTTTGAGAGAGGGGAAACATGTAGGGAAATATTGTTGAGAAAAAAAAGTCTAAAAGACCTTCAAGAATTCAAAGAAGTGTTCATTAGACGATACAGAACACAGGAAGAGATGGGAAAGATCAAAAACTTGTTGCAAGAGGCAAGAAGGTTAAATGATGAGAGAAATGAAGAAGAGAAGAAAAATTTTCGTTACAGAATACTTCCAGACAAAGGGGAGATAAAGAAGATAATGACAGAAGATCAGGGGATGGGGCCTCATTAAGATTGTTATACACAAATGCTGATGGATTAGCTGGTAAGGCAGTAGAATTAAAAGATAGGATTCACAACAGTAAGGCAGATATAGTAGCAATTACAGAGACTAAGTTGAGTGAGGACATAAACAGTGTCACAGTTTTTCCTAAGGGCTTCAGAATACTAAGGGTTGAAAGATCTGAGAGGACTGGTGGAGGGATAGCACTGCTCATAAGTGAGAGAATTCAAGTTGAAGAAATAAACTTGGCTATAGAAAGTGAGTTCAGGGAATTTCTTGTTGCTCGCATAAATACTGGGTCAGAGAGCATTATAATAACTGTTGTATACAACCCACCAAAGAACCAAAATAGGCTTGAAATTTATGAGGAAAGTCATATAGGTACTATTGAAGTCATAAACTCAGTTGTTAACATGGCACGGGAGAAAAAATGTAGGATTTTGATTATGGGAGACTTTAATCATAAAGAGATAGATTGGATAAATCTTGACCCACACAGTGGTGAGGACTCATTTGGGGCAAGATTCCTAGATTGCGTACAAGGGAATTTCCTACACCAACATGTAATGGAACCAACAAGAGCCAGGGGTGGGGATGAGCCATCACTACTTGATCTAGTGTTCACAGATAATGTGTTGGATATTGAAAATATTGAGTATGAACCACCAATTGGAAAGAGTGACCACTGTGTGTTGTTGATGGAGTATATCATTGAAGACATTCTTCCTGAGGGTAGAGGCACTGAGGACATGAGGAGGAACTATCCGAAAGGAGATTACATCAAAATGAATGAGCTTTTTGCAGTTATTGACTGGAGAACCTTATTTTACAACAAATCTGTACAAGAAATGTATGACATCTTTTGTGAGAAATATGGGAAGATAGTAGATTGCTGCATACCTGTCACCAAAGTAGGTGTAATTCATGCCAGAGAGAAATGGTTCGATAATGGGTGTAAAAGAGCTAAGGAGTGGAGAGACAAATGCTGGAAAAGGTATAGGATGAGAAAAAACATAAATGCCTGGCAAACCTACAAAAGAGCAAGAAATGACTACCTCAGTAAAAGGAGAGAGGCAGAGAGAGATTATGAGAGGGACATCACCAGGAAGGCTAAAGAAAATCCCAAGCTTTTCCACAGCTTTATCAGAGGAAAACTGAAGGTAAAAGAACAGGTTTTAAGGCTAAAGAGAGCGGATGGAAGCATCACTGAGACGGACGAAGAGATCTGCAAAGAATTGAACAAGGAGTTTCAGTCAGTATTTACAGTAGAAAATACCCCACCCCCTCAGATTGCAGTGATAGAAGCTCAAGGGCCGGTATTAGAGAACATCAACCTTACAGCCACAGAGGTATGCAAAGCGCTGATGGATTTAGATGTTCATAAAGCTACAGGTCCTGATGACATATCCCCTCATGTGCTTGAAAAATGCGCAAACACAATATCAGTGGCACTAAGTATCATATTTAAGGAGTCACTGGAGTCGGGGGAGATTCCAAGATGCTGGAAACAAGCAAATGTGATACCTATCTTCAAAAAGGGAAGGAGGGATACGGCTCTGAACTATAGACCAGTTTCCTTGACCAGCATAGTTTGCAAACTTATGGAGAAACTACTAAGGAAACATATCTCTCTTCACTTGGAATCCTTCAACTTTTTGTCAGTGAGGCAACATGGCTTCAGAGAAGGAAGATCAACAGTAACAAACTTATTAGAATTTTATGATGAGGTAAGCCAAATCTTACAGGAAAGAGAGGGCTGGGCAGATTGCATATTCCTAGACTTCCAGAAAGCGTTTGACACTGTTCCACATGGGAGACTTATTAGGAAGCTGCAGTCAATGGCTAGAATAGGTGGAAATGTCTTGGAATGGATAAAAACTTACTTAGAAGGAAGGGAACAGAGGGTTAGAGTAAGACACTCAGTGTCTGAATGGAGAAGAGTTAGTAGTGGGGTTAAACAGGGTTCAGTTTTAGGGCCACTTTTGTTCCTTGTATATGTAAATGACCTACCATTGTCTGTAAATTCATTCATGAATATGTTTGCAGATGATGCAAAGATTGTGAAGAAAGTAAAAAACGAGAACAATGGTAGAGAACTTCAGGAGGATCTAAATAATCTGCATGAGTGGTCAGAAAAGTGGCTAATGAAATTCAATACCTCAAAATGTAAGGTAATGAGAATGGGTACAAGTGCAAGAAGGCCCAAGCTTGACTACTCGGTGGCTGGAGTACAACTTCAAGAGACAGAAAATGAGAGAGATCTAGGAGTAAACATACTGGCAGATTTGTCTCCAGAAATACATATAAATGGCGTAGTAAGGGCAGCATATGCATTCTTATCAAATGTAAGGGTAGCCTTCAGGCACATGGACAAGGAAATGTTCAGAAATATTTATGTAACCTATGTGAGGCCAAAACTCGAATATGCAGCCCCCTTTTGGAATCCGCACTTGAAAAAGCACATAGCTAAGCTTGAAAAAGTTCAAAGACATGCCACGAAACTGGTGCCAGAAATACGCAATCTCGGTTATGATGAGAGGCTGAGGGAATTAGACTTGCCATCACTCGAAGCTAGAAGAGTAAGGGGGGATATGGTGACAGTCTTTAAATTCCTTCATGGTTATGATAGAGTGGATAGGGATCGATATTTCGATATGGCTGGCTCTAGAACTAGAGGTCATAGTTTGAAGCTTCGTAAGAAAACTTGTTTGCAGGATGTAAGGAAATACTTTTTGAGTGTAAGAGTAGTTGATAATTGGAATTGGCTAAGCGAGGAGGTAGTTAATGCTATCTCAATCCACAGTTTTAAGGACAGGTACGATAAGTATCACTAAGTCTAAAAATGGAACCGATCAGGAGACGGGAAGATACGAGCTTTGGGCTCTTTCCCGTAAACACAATTAGGTAATCACAATTAGGTAATCACAATTAGGTAATCACACTGAGGACATGAGGAGGAACTATCCGAAAGGAGATTACATCAAAATGAATGAGCTTTTTGCAGTTATTGACTGGAGAACCTTATTTTACAACAAATCTGTACAAGAAATGTATGACATATTTTGTGAGAAATATGGGAAGATAGTAGATTGCTGCATACCTGTCACCAAAGTAGGTGTAATTCATGCCAGAGAGAAATGGTTCGATAATGGGTGTAAAAGAGCTAAGGAGTGGAGAGACAAATGCTGGAAAAGGTATAGGATGAGAAAAAACATAAATGCCTGGCAAACCTACAAAAGAGCAAGAAATGACTACCTAAGTAAAAGGAGAGAGGCAGAGAGAGATTATGAGAGGGACATCACCAGGAAGGCTAAAGAAAATCCCAAGCTTTTCCACAGCTTTATCAGAGGAAAACTGAAGGTAAAGGAACAGGTTTTAAGGCTAAAGAGAGCGGATGGAAGCATCACTGAGACGGACGAAGAGATCTGCAAAGAATTGAACAAGGAGTTTCAGTCAGTATTTACAGTAGAAAATACCCCACCCCCTCAGATTGCAGTGATAGAAGCTCAAGGGCCGGTATTAGAGAACATCAACCTTACAGCCACAGAGGTATGCAAGGCGCTGATGGATTTAGATGTTCATAAAGCTACAGGCCTGATGACATATCCCCTCATGTGCTTAAAAAATGCGCAAACACAATATCAGTGGCACTAAGCATCATATTTAAGGAGTCACTGGAGTCGGGGGAGATTCCAAGATGCTGGAAACAAGCAAATGTGATACCTATCTTCAAAAAGGGAAGGAGGGATACGGCTCTGAACTATAGACCAGTTTCCTTGACCAGCATAGTTTGCAAACTTATGGAGAAACTACTAAGGAAACATATCTCTCTTCACTTGGAATCCTTCAACTTTTTGTCAGTGAGGCAACATGGCTTCAGAGAAGGAAGATCAACAGTAACAAACTTATTAGAATTTTATGATGAGGTAAGCCAAATCTTACAGGAAAGAGAGGGCTGGGCAGATTGCATATTCCTAGACTTCCAGAAAGCGTTTGACACTGTTCCACATGGGAGACTTATTAGGAAGCTGCAATCAATGGCTAGAATAGGTGGAAATGTCTTGGAATGGATAAAAACTTACTTAGAAGGAAGGGAACAGAGGGTTAGAGTAAGACACTCAGTGTCTGAATGGAGAAGAGTTAGTAGTGGGGTTCCACAGGGTTCAGTTTTAGGGCCACTTTTGTTCCTTGTATATGTAAATGACCTACCAGAGTCTGTAAATTCATTCATGAATATGTTTGCAGATGATGCAAAGATTGTGAAGAAAGTAAAAAACGAGAACAATGGTAGAGAACTTCAGGAGGATCTAAATAATCTGCATGAGTGGTCAGAAAAGTGGCTAATGAAATTCAATACCTCAAAATGTAAGGTAATGAGAATGGGTACAAGTGCAAGAAGGCCCAAGCTTGACTACTCGGTGGCTGGAGTACAACTTCAAGAGACAGAAAATGAGAGAGATCTAGGAGTAAACATACTGGCAGATTTGTCTCCAGAAATACATATAAATGGCGTAGTAAGGGCAGCATATGCATTCTTATCAAATGTAAGGGTAGCCTTCAGGCACATGGACAAGGAAATGTTCAGAAATATTTATGTAACCTATGTGAGGCCAAAACTCGAATATGCAGCCCCCTTTTGGAATCCGCACCTGAAAAAGCACATAGCCAAGCTTGAAAAAGTTCAAAGACATGCCACGAAACTGGTGCCAGAAATACGCAATCTCGGTTATGATGAGAGGCTGAGGGAATTAGACTTGCCATCACTCGAAGCTAGAAGAGTAAGGGGGGATATGGTGACAGTCTTTAAATTCCTTCATGGTTATGATAGAGTGGATAGGGATCGATATTTCGATATGGCTGGCTCTAGAACTAGAGGTCATAGTTTGAAGCTTCGTAAGAAAACTTGTTTGCAGGATGTAAGGAAATACTTTTTCAGTGTAAGAGTAGTTGATAATTGGAATTGGCTAAGCGAGGAGGTAGTTAATGCTATCTCAATCCATAGTTTTAAGGACAGGTACGATAAATTTCACTAAGTCTAAAAATGGAACCGATCAGGAGACGGGAAGATACGAGCTTTGGGCTCTTTCCCGTAAACACAATTAGGTAATCACAATTAGGTAATCACACCGCGCGTTCAGTGACACACGGAATTGCTCCTCTTAAATTTTTAACTGTTTCGAGTGACTAAGTGCTTAGTGGAAAACTTTACCATAATTTCCATAAATCTGAAATCCTGCAGAGTATTGTGAGTACAAAAACTTATATTTGTTGTAAGACGAGACTGTTCATATTAAAGGAAAAAAAATTGAGAACTTTTTCGTGAAGAAGAGAGAGAAGCTGCCGTCCAGTTCTGCCTTGAGGGAAATCTAGAAGAGTTGCCAGAGGTGGAGCCATCACACCACATTACCTAATTTTTTGTGTAAACTGGGGAAAGCTCTTAAGCCGTTTACCTGATCCTGTGGTTCTATATATTGTTAAAATCAGTATCCTTCCCATTTATATTAACTAGTTAGTTAGTTTGATACACGAAAAAATTGAATAATAAAAGAAAAAAAATTACCAAATACCCATCTGTCAACAGTACTGAGTTAAGTTGCCAAGTAGTACAGCAGTCTTATTTTCTTCATTTTTTTTGCTTTTCTTTTAGCTTTCTCTTTTACTATTTTGTTATTTTGTATATATATTGAGTTAAATGTAAAGTCTAATCCCGTGATAACATATCTTGGTTAGCAAGTCAGTTTATCAGTTAGGAAGAATATATAACAGAAACAGGTGGGTGCCACCTCAAACACAAATTCGAATTTTCCTTCAGGTTTGACTTTTGTTTTTCTTTTTCTTTTTATACTTAAATTACCATGGTCAAGTTTTTAAGTTAAGATGTGTGTTACCAGAAAGGAGGCAAACTGAGTCACTAAATAGCACTTATATGGAGATATAAAAATTCTGTGTGAAGCTAAATTAGAAGTTTTTCTCTTTTCTTTTTTTTCCTCTTTCTCGTCTTCTTTCTATATTCTGTGAGAGGGAGAACATAAAAATGAAGCCATCTCTGTCCCAAACCTCTCCCACCCATGGGTTGGGAGAAGGGGTAGTCATCAGGGGACTTAAACAGAGAATCAAGAAGTTAGAGGAAATGGTTATAAGCCTTGATGATAAAATTCGGAATATGGATGGAGAAATGAAAGAGAATGAAACACTCAGAGAACAAATAAGATCTTTGGAGGAAGCAAATAAAGCACAAGGGCAGGAGAGAAAGGAACTAGAAAAAAGAATAAAGAAGCTGGAAGGGGAAAAGAGTCAACTAGAATCTAGAATTTCTAAACAAGAAGATAAAAACAAACAGCTGAATGACAACCTAAAGGAATTAGATGTTAGTTCACTGCTCTCTTCTGAGAGAGACGAGATTGCTGCTTGGAATGTTCAGATTAAGGAAAACATTGAACAGTTCAGAAAAGAGTCCCAGGAGCTGAATATGGAAAATGATGCCATGAAAACGTCCTTTGCTGATGCACTAAAGGGAAATGTGGCAGTAAAAGAGGCTGTAAAGGTGGTGGCACTGGAAAACATACAAACAGTTGACTATAAAGAGACAGTAATCGAAAAAATGAAAGACGTTGTGATGGAAAGGGCAAACCCACTCATCAGACAGGCACTTGATACGGAGAAGACAGTGGTAATCTCAGGCATAAGTGAATCCCAGGAGCCAACATGGCAGGGGAGACTTGAAGAAAATAAAGCTAGGGTTGTAGACCTGATAAGAAAGCTTGGAGTAGTATGTGGTCCTGAGGATATTGTAAACATACACCAACTAGGTAAATATTCGAGGGAAGGAAAGCCGAGACCAACAAAAGTAACCCTTGAGAGAGGGGAAACATGTAGGGAAATATTGTTGAGAAAAAAAAGTCTAAAAGACCTTCAAGAATTCAAAGAAGTGTTCATTAGACGATACAGAACACAGGAAGAGATGGGAAAGATCAAAAACTTGTTGCAAGAGGCAAGAAGGTTAAATGATGAAAGAAATGAAGAAGAGAAGAAAAATTTTCGTTACAGAATACTTCCAGACAAAGGGGAGATAAAGAAGATAATGACAGAAGATCAGGGGATGGGGCCTCATTAAGATTGTTATACACAAATGCTGATGGATTAGCTGGTAAGGCAGTAGAATTAAAAGATAGGATTCACAACAGTAAGGCAGATATAGTAGCAATTACAGAGACTAAGTTGAGTGAGGACATAAACAGTGTCACAGTTTTTCCTAAGGGCTTCAGAATACTACGGGTTGAAAGATCTGAGAGGACTGGTGGAGGGATAGCACTGCTCATAAGTGAGAGGATTCAAGTTGAAGAAATAAACTTGGCTATAGAAAGTGAGTTCAGGGAATTTCTTGTTGCTCGCATAAATACTGGGTCAGAGAGCATTATAATAACTGTTGTATACAACCCACCAAGGAACCAAAATAGATCTGAAATTTATGAGGAAAGTCATATAGGTACTATTGAAGTCATAAACTCAGTTGTTAACATGGCACGGGAGAAAAAATGTAGGATTTTGATTATGGGAGACTTTAATCATAAAGAGATAGATTGGATAAATCTTGACCCACACAGTGGTGAGGACTCAATTTGGGGCAAGATTCCTAGATTGCGTACAAGGGAATTTCCTACACCAACATGTAATGGAACCAACAAGAGCCAGGGGTGGGGATGAGCCATCACTACTTGATCTAGTGTTCACAGATAATGTGTTGGATATTGAAAATATTGAGTATGAACCACCAATTGGAAAGAGTGACCACTGTGTGTTGTTGATGGAGTATATCATTGAAGATATTCTTCCTGAGAGTAGAGGCACTGAGGACATGAGGAGGAACTATCCGAAAGGAGATTACATCAAAATGAATGAGCTTTTTGCAGTTATTGACTGGAGAACCTTATTTTACAACAAATCTGTACAAGAAATGTATGACATCTTTTGTGAGAAATATGGGAAGATAGTAGATTGCTGCATACCTGTCACCAAAGTAGGTGTAATTCATGCCAGAGAGAAATGGTTTGATAATGGGTGTAAAAGAGCTAAGGAGTGGAGAGACAAATGCTGGAAAAGGTATAGGAGGAGAAAAAACATAAATGCCTGGCAAACCTACAAAAGAGCAAGAAATGACTACCTAAGTAAAAGGAGAGAGACAGAGAGAGATTATGAGAGGGACATCACCAGGAAGGCTAAAGAAAATCCCAAGCTTTTCCACAGCTTTATCAGAGGAAAACTGAAGGTAAAAGAACAGGTTTTAAGGCTAAAGAGAGCAGATGGAAGCATCACTGAGACGGACGAAGAGATCTGCAAAGAATTGAACAAGGAGTTTCAGTCAGTATTTACAGTAGAAAATACCCCACCCCCTCAGATTGCAGTGATAGAAGCTCAAGGGCCGGTATTAGAGAACATCAACCTTACAGCCACAGAGGTATGCAAAGCGCTGATGGATTTAGATGTTCATAAAGCTACAGGTCCTGATGACATATCCCCTCATGTGCTTAAAAAATGCGCAAACACAATATCAGTGGCACTAAGTATCATATTTAAGGAGTCACTGGAGTCGGGGGAGATTCCAAGATGCTGGAAACAAGCAAATGTGATACCTATCTTCAAAAAGGGAAGGAGGGATACGGCTCTGAACTATAGACCAGTTTCCTTGACCAGCATAGTTTGCAAAGTCATGGAGAAACTACTAAGGAAACATATCTTTCTTCACTTGGAATCCTTCAACTTTTTGTCAGTGAGGCAACATGGCTTCAGAGAAGGAAGATCAACAGTAACAAACTTATTAGAATTTTATGATGAGGTAAGCCAAATATTACAGGAAAGAGAGGGCTGGGCAGATTGCATATTCCTAGACTTCCAGAAAGCGTTTGACACTGTTCCACATGGGAGACTTATTAAGAAGCTGCACTCAATGGCTAGAATAGGTGGAAATGTTTTGGAATGGATAAAAACTTACTTAGAAGGAAGGGAACAGAGGGTTAGAGTAAGACACTCAGTGTCTGAATGGAGAAGAGTTAGTAGTGGAGTTCCACAGGGTTCAGTTTTAGGGCCACTTTTGTTCCTTGTATATGTAAATGACCTACCAGAGTCTGTAAATTCATTCATGAATATGTTTGCAGATGATGCAAAGATTGTGAAGAAAGTAAAAAACGAGAACAATGGTAGAGAACTTCAGGAGGATCTAAATAATCTGCATGAGTGGTCAGAAAAGTGGCTAATGAAATTCAATACCTCAAAATGTAAGGTAATGAGAATGGGTACAAGTGCAAGAAGGCCCAAGCTTGACTACTCGGTGGCTGGAGTACAACTTCAAGAGACAGAAAATGAGAGAGATCTAGGAGTAAACATACTGGCAGATTTGTCTCCAGAATTACATATAAATGGCATAGTAAGGGCAGCATATGCATTCTTATCAAATGTAAGGGTAGCCTTCAGGCACATGGACAAGGAAATGTTCAGAAATATTTATGTAACCTATGTGAGGCCAAAAACTCGAATATGCAGCCCCCTTTTGGAATCCGCACTTGAAAAAGCACATAGCTAAGCTTGAAAAAGTTCAAAGACATGCCACGAAACTGGTGCCAGAAATACGCAATCTCGGTTATGATGAGAGGCTGAGGGAATTAGACTTGCCATCACTCGAAGCTAGAAGAGTAAGGGGGGATATGGTGACAGTCTTTAAATTCCTTCATGGTTATGATAGAGTGGATAGGGATCGATATTTCGATATGGCTGGCTCTAGAACTAGAGGTCATAGTTTGAAGCTTCGTAAGAAAACTTGTTTGCAGGATGTAAGGAAATACTTTTTCAGTGTAAGAGTAGTTGATAATTGGAATTGGCTAAGCGAGGAGGTAGTTAATGCTATCTCAATGCATAGTTTTAAGGACAGGTACGATAAGTATCACTAAGTCTAAAATGGAACCGATGAAGAGACGGGAAGATACGAGCTTTGGGCTCTTTCCCGTAAACACAATTAGGTAATCACAATTAGGTAATCACTCACATATATATATATATATATATATATATATATATATATATATATATATATATATATATATATATATATATATGTATATATATATATATATATATATATATATATATATATATATATATATATATATATATATATATATATATATATATATATATATATATATATATATATATATGTATATATATATATATATATATATATATATATATATATATATATATATATATATATATATATGTATATATATATATATATATATATATATATATATATATATATATATATATATATATATATATATATATATATATATATATATATATATATATATATATATATATATATATAGACATATATATATATATATATATATATATATATATATATATATATATATATATATATATATATATATATATATATATATATATATATATATATATATATATATATATATATATATATATATATATATATATATATATATATATATATATATATATATATATATATATATATATATATATATATATATATATATATATATATATATATATATATATATATATATATATATATATATATATATATATATATATATATATATATATATATATATATATATATATATATATATATATATAT
>JAXCGZ010008708.1:0-25156 GCA_037179515.1 Halocaridina rubra
AACCTTATAGCTTATATCTGCTATACTTAGGAATGAACGCTTTCTATCTGAATGCCCTCTGTTCATATTACAGATTCCCCAACCTCACTCGTGGCTTCATTTTAGCATTTAATTCAATTCCCAATCTCATTTGGGCCATGAAATAACCAGATAGGCACATTACATATGTGAAAACATGAATCATTTTTTTACCCCAACCGGGAATCGAACCTAGGACTTATGATTACTAAGTCAAGGCGCTACCACTACACCACAAAAGGTTAAAAGGAATCCAACCTTATAGCTTATATCTGCTATACTTAGGAATGAACGCATTCTAACTGAATGCCACTATGTTCATATTACAGATTCCCCAACCTCACTCGTGGCTTCATTTTAGCATTTAATTCTATTCCCAATCTCATTCGGGCCATGAAATAACCAGATAAGCAAATTACATATGTGAAAACATGAATCATTTTTTTTCTTTTTTTTACCCCGACCGGGACTCGAACCTAGGACTTGTGATTACTAAGTCAAGGCGCTACCACTACACCACAGAAGGTTCGAGTCCCGGTGGGGGTAAAAAATGATTCATGTTTTCACATTTGTAATGTGCTTATATGGTTATTTCATGGCCCGAATGTGATTGGGAATTGAATTAAATGCTAAAATGAAGCCACGAGTGAGGTTGGGGAATCTGTAATATGAACATAGTGGCATTCAGTTAGAATGCGTTCATTCCTAAGTATAGCAGATATAAGCCAGAAGGTTGGATTCCTTTTAACCTTCTGTGGTGTAGTGGTAGCGCCTTGACTTAGTAATCGTAAGTCCTAGGTTCGAGTCCCGGTCGGGGTAAAAAATGATTCATTTTTTCACATATGTAATGTGCTTATCTGGTTATTTCATGGCCTGAATGAGATTGGGAATTGAATTAAATGCTAAAATGCAGCCACGAGTGAGGTTGGGGAATCTGTAATATGAACACAGTGGCATTCAGTTAGAATCCGTTCATTCCTAAGTATAGCAGATATAAGTTATAAGGTTGGATTCCTTTTAACCTTCTGTGGTGTAGTGGTAGCGCCTTGACTTAGTAATCATAAGTCCTAGGTTCGAATCCCGGTCGGGGTAAACAAATGATTCATGTTTTCACATATATAATGTGCTTATCTGGTTATTTCATGGCCCGAAAGAGATTGGGAATTGAATTAAATGCTAAAATGAAGCCACGAGTGAGGTTGGGGAATCTGTAATATGAACATAGTGGCATTCAGTTAGAATGCGTTCATTCCTAAGTATAGCAGGTATAAGCTATAAGGTTGGATTCCTTTTAACCTTCTGTGGTGTAGTGGCAGCGCCTTGACTTAGTAATCATAATTCCTAGGTTCGAGTCCCGGTCAGGGTAGAAAATTATTCGTGTTTGCACATATGTAATGTGCTTATCTGGTTATTTCATGGCCCGAATGAGATTGGGAATTGAATTAAATGCTAAAATGAAGCCACGAGTGAGGTTGGGGAATCTGTAATATGAACATAGTGGCATTCAGTTAGAATGCGTTCATTCCTAAGTATAGCAGATATAAGCTATAAGGTTGGATTCCTTTTAACCTTCTGTGGTGTAGTGGTAGCGCCTTGACTTAGTAATCATAAGTCCTAGGTTCGAGTCCCGGTCGGGGTAAAAAATGATTCATGTTTTCACATATGTAATGTGCTTATCTGGTTATTTCATGGCCCGAATGAGATTGGGAATTGAATTAAATGCTAAAATGAAGCCTCGAGTGAGGTTCGGGAATCTGTAATATGAACATAGTGGCATTCAGTTAGAATACGTTCATTCCTAAGTATAGCAGATATAAGCTATAAGGTTGGATTCCTTTTAACCTTCTGTGGTGTAGTGGTAGCGCCTTGACTTAGTAATCATAAGTCCTAGGTTCGATTCCCGGTCGGGGTAAAAAATGATTCATGTTTTCACATATTAATGGCTATCGGTATAGATATATATATATATATATATAGATATATAGATATATAGATAATAGATATATATATATATATATATATATATATATATATATATATATATATATATATATATATATATATATATATATATATATATATATATATATATATATATATATATATATATATATATATATATATATATATATATATATATATATATATATATATATATATATATATATATATATATATATATATATATATATATATATATATATATACATATATATATATATATATATATATATATATATATATATATATATATATATATATAGATAGATATAGATATAGATATAGATATAGATATAGATATAGATATAATATATATATATATATAATATATTATATATATATATATATATATATATATATATATATATATATATATATATATATATATATATATATATATATATATATATATATATATATATATATATATATATATATATATATATATATATATATATATATATATATATATATAGATATAGATATAGATATAATATATATATATATATATATATATATATATATATATATATATATATATATATATATATATATATATATATATATATATATATATATATATATATATATATATATATATATATATATATATATATAATATACATATTATATATATAATATATATATATATATATATATATATATTATATATATATATATATATATATATATATATATATATATATATATATATATATATATATATATATATATATATATATATATATATATATATATTTATATAAGCTCCCTCGTCATCGCCCATAGAGCAAAATAATCCCCTTATTGTTTTTTTTTTTTGATGTCGGCTACCCCCCAATTAAAGGGGGAAACAGCCAAGGTAGATATATATATATATATATATATATATATATATATATATATATATATATATATATATATATATATATCCTCACATAAAGCTTCTCGGCGATATTTACAATCCTTTTATTCCTATTAATGTCGACGGAACGTTTTGGTTGTCTATCTACCAATCTGGAGGAGAGAGACCATCACGGGTTTCCCCAATACCTTATATGTTTACATGTCAAATAATATACATATATACCATCTAGATCTGTGTGTGTGTTTTTTTTTTCATGTTTATTCGTTATTTTGTTCCCACGCGGATATTCTAATTCCAGTTTCCAAGATCAATTATGAAATAAAAGAAAATGACCTGTTTATCGCTTGCTAAAAATGCACTTATTCTTCGATGTTTGCTAGGTGAGCTTGCTTTATATACAGATATCAATCTTGACACTGTGGGAGCAAAACCAGCTAAATTCGGAGAGTGTCCTAATCTCCGATAAAGGTAGAGGGTTGTTATTTAGAAAGAACATTCGGACGTAAAAGTTGAGCGGCAACGAAACACTAGCTCTGAGTGAGATATAGTGGCCCTATAAGAAAATGGGAAAAACTGCCGATGAAGAAATATAAGATTACAATGTAATCTAAAAAGTGTAAAATACTTAATGGCGAGGATATCCAATACCCCTTTTCTACATGGTGATACATAACCTCTTGTAAGGAGGTTATAAAATGAACGAGTAATAGTATAGAAAAACTAAGTACTATAGTGTTTTGTTGAAAGAATAGATTATTCTATCATATCCTCAATATTTAGTGTGGAAACTTACTGATTTCCAACTTCCTCTGACTTTGTGTCTTTCTTTGAATTTCTGTCCTCTTGCCATGAGTCCTTACTATATTCTCACCTACATGTTGAGTGGCTTAAGTCTTTCCACACTGATGTGGGAGGAAGTGAGGCCCTTTCTTTCTCTATTACTCACTAGCTTGAACAGATTATCAAACATCCTACTTGTGTTCCCGAACCTATTTCTTACTTCTATTCTTTCAAACTACTCATATTCTGTGCTTTCCCCTCTTGGTAAATCTGACCACTCTGTGATCTCAATCTCTTCCATTTTCACTCCCCTCCATCAAGTCCTCCTACTCAATGCTGCCTTAGGCACTTTGAGCATACCCAGTGTGAAGATTTGCATAACTTCCTCTTTGACTTTCCATGGGATGACTACTGCTTTCTGTTCCACAACCCTGATCTGGTATCCCCAAAAGTTGCTGAGATCATAACCTCAGGAATGGGGGGGGTCACCCCCTTCTATATGAAAACTTTTTCTCCCCCTAATCCTTGGTTTGACCGTGCCTCCTCCGTGGATATTCAGGCCAGGGATTGGGAACTGAAGATCATAACCTCAAGAATGGAGGGGTTCACCCCCTTCTATATGAAAACTTTTTCTCCCCCAAATCCTTGGTTTGACCGTGCCTCCTCCATGGCTATTCAGGCCAGGGATTTGGAACTCCAGTTGTACCAAGGCTCTCCATTATACTTATTCTGCTTTTATTACAGCTAGGAATCAGTGTATTGCTCAGATTCTAAGGTCTAAAGCTTCCTTTATAAAATATATAAACCTTTATTTCCATTTCAATACAATGGGTATTCGTCAGCCAGGGCAAGCCCCAACCCCCACTGTAGTGTCCAACCACAGCAGTTCCTGCCAGTAAACAGCTTAAACTCTTGGTCTTGGACGGGCACCGATCTTTCGACCTCGTGAATGCGAAGCCAGCGCGTTACCACTGTACTAGCCAGCAGGATAGTTTATAACCTTAACTCCTCTCCCACTGAAAAATGCTTCTGGTCTTTAGTCAAATACCTCTATAAAAACTTCTGTAACTCAAACTTTCCCCCTCTTATTCATTCTGATGGTTCTATAGCTTGCTCTCCCACTGACAAAGTCACTCTCTTTGGCTCACATTTTTCTACCAACTCCTCCATTAACAATTCCTTGCGCAGCTGCCCCTCATTTTTTACCCCTCTTTAATCCTAATTCTTTCTTCATGCAAAGTTCATAAGGTTCTTCACTCGCTTGAGATGAACAAGGCATCTGGTCCCGATGGTATTTCTGCAAGGATTCTGAAGGAGTTTGCAGATGAGCTGGCTTCTATGCTCTGCCGTCTTTTTGCCTCATTCTTTCAACCAGTATTTATCCTTCATATTGGAAGCATGCTCTAGTGCAACCTGTTTTGAAGTAGGGTGACCACTCTATTCTTCAAACAACCGACCTATTGCTCTAACATCTTCTATTGCTAAAGTTTTCAAAACTTTGCTCCACTCTCACTTCTTGAAATGCCTTGAATCTAACTCACTTATCTCCAATCACCAGTACAGCTTCTGCAAGGCAAGATCCACTGGTGACCTCCTGTCCTATCTTATTCATGCATAGTCATCTTCTCTGAGGTAATTTGGCGAATCCTTTGTCATTACCCTTGGTATCTCTAAGGCTATTGACAGAGTCTGACACATGGTTCTAATGGCCAAACTTCCTGCTTTTGGTTTTACCCTTCTCTCTGTTCTCTGATTTCCAATTTACATTCAGATCAATTTATATTTGTAGTTGTTGACAGTGCAACATCTAGCCTATTCCCTGTTACCAGTGGTGTTTCACAAGGCCCTGTTCCTTCTCTTCATCAACAATCTTCTTCAGTCTTCATCTTCCTCTCTTCTTCACGTCTTTGCCGATAATTCTACCCTTCAATTATCCTCTGCCTTTTTTTCACAATTTTCATCTGCTACTCGTAATCAGTCTCGTATCACTCTTTCTTCTACTTTCAACTCCGATTTGCAGAAGGTATCTGAGTGGGGCACCCAAAAATTTAGTTAAATTAAATGCCCCCAAGACAGTTTCTGCTATCTCTTTAACTTCCTCTCCTCCTGCTAACTCTATTGTCTCTGATACCAACGAAATTTACCCTCTTAATTCTATAAGCATATTAGGAATCCATATTACCTCTAACTTGTCTTGGTGGATTCACATAATCCAGATTTCTAAATCTACATCCAATTGGGAGTTCTATTTGGTTTTTGTCATTACTTCTCCTTTTTACAGTTACTTAAAATCTACAAAAGTCTTATCTGTCCCTGCTTAGAATACTGCTCGCACATATGGGGTGATCCATCATATACTTATCTCCTTGGTAGGGTTGTATCTAAGGCAGTCAGACTCATAAATGACCCTTTTCTTGCTTCTAATTTATATTTTCTCTCTTTTCACCAAAATATATTATACCTTTCTCTTTACTATCGCTACTACTTCCATCGCTGCGGTGATCAGTTGGCGAGTTGCATCCCTTCCCCACTGCCGAGGCCGCGTAGCACTTGCAAAACGGCCTCATCTCATAGGTACTGAGTAGAGATTTGTAGTTCACTGACTGGTCAGTGCAGACACTGCTTCTTCTCATCTACCTCCAGACTCTGGAACTCTATGCCTCCTTCTGTCTTTCCTAATTCTTATAACCTATCTTCCTACAAAACACGGTATTTATCACCATCTCAGGGCCTAATCCTGCCATATCTCTAGGTCCTCAGTACTCCAACTATTCCTTCAGCCTGTCCTTTTCCTTTGTGTATCATTACCTCATATCTTCCTTGTCCTTAACCTTTTTCTTTCCCTTCGTCTTAATATTTTCTTCGTGCCCGGGCCTTTATTGATGAGGGCAATTTTTTTGCCTGTCTCGGTGTCACTCATAAAAAAAAAAAATAGATAGCAGAGTGCTGGCAAACCCTTCCTTCCTTCCTGCCATGGTGAGGATGAGCAGAGCATGATAAAATCCAAATGTCTTATTCATTTTATTCAGTAAATTATTGGTTCAGCGAGAAGTGTTTGTAGTGGCATAGTGTATTTTCTTTCTTTATTTGGAGTGTTGTAGTGGTATGATATATGTCTTCTTTATTTATATATTAATGTATTTATTAATTGATATATATATATATTTTCACTTTATTTATTAATAATTTTTTTGTTGTTGTAAAGTGATCCCTTAATTTTGCTTCTTGTTGTCATAACGAACTGTACATTGTTTTGGTTTTCTGTTTTATGGTAACACTGACTCTGTATTGCCGCCTTTTTCGTGTAGTGTGATATTTTTGGTCTGTTTATTTTCGATACATAAAAATTGCTCATAATTATCACTTGTGCCTAATTCAATACCTTAAATGATATTGTGGTAATCTTGATATCTTGTCAGACTGAACTACAAAGTGGTGACCACCGGAGTGACAAGATATAGGAGTGACCAGATAGTGACAAGATATAGGAGTGACAAGATATTTGTGATTGACAAGACAGGCCTAAGTGACAAAATTTCTTCAGCATCATACCGGTAGGCAAGGCCTAGGTTTCTTTCAGTATTTGTACTCCAAGATAAGTTGTCATAAACAATGCCCGATTCTGATGATGATAAGTCTAGTGCTGTCAGGCACATAGCAGTGAAAGCCCCCGCATTCATGGACACCTGCGTTTCAGGGTGGTTTTCTATTCTTGAATCTCAATTTGGCTTAGCTCATGTGAAATCCAGTGAAACAAAATTTTTCCATGTGTTAGCTGCCTTGCCCCCTACTGTTGTAGAACGTGTTCCCCAAGACACTTTAAATAGGAGAGACTATGATATAATTAAAGCATACCTCACAAATCTTTTTGAACACACCGAGCCTGAACTTTTCAATGATATGATAAGTAATACAGTAATGCATGGCAAGCCTTCAGTTTATTTAGAAGAAATTCGCAGAACTGCTTCTAAATTAGGAGTAACAGATGACCTAGTGAAACATAAATTCTTGCAAGCAGTTCCCAGTAGTATTTCGGCAGTTTTAGCCTCTCAGCAAAATATGGATTTACCAGCTTTAGGCAAGCTTGCAGATGAACTAGTTGTATTTTCTCTAAATAATAATAGGGCTAAACCCATCAATGTTGTTGATCAGTCGTCAGTTTCTCGTCAAGCTAGTACATCCCAGTATGTATCAATTTCCAAGAATCCACCTGTTGGCCTAGGAGTGCTACCGTTCCATCAAAATCAATGTCCAAAAGTTTGTCGTGCCCATTTATATTATGGAACTCGGGCTAAATGGTGCAAGCCGTGGTGCCAATGGCCGAATAAATCTCAAAATATCCAGATGAAGGATTCTTCTAGAGCGCCGTCCTCAGCATCAACGTCTAGGTCCTCGTCGCCCGCACGGAATTTTCTTAGTTCGGAAAACTAATAAAGCAGACAGAAGAGAAAATTGTAGCTACAGCCACTTCTGTTCTGCCACTTCTACAGGTTGTAGCCAAAATTGGTTGTAGTGACATGGTCTTCACTGTGGATACAGGAGCAGCAGTCTCCATTATTCCTTATAAGTATGTTTCAGAAATTTTATTAAGGCCAACAGCAGTTAATATTTCTACGGCCACTGGTGAGTCAATAAAAGTTTATGGTGAAATTATTCTTGACCTTGATATTCGGCAGTTGCGCCGTCGATTTAAGTGGACATTTGTTGTTGCAGATGTATGTACACCTTTATTAGGTAATGATTTTCTTTGCAATTTTGGATTGTTTATTGATTGTAAGAATAAAACTTTACATGACAATATAACACAATGTTCTGTAAAAGGTGATATTGCAAATCATAATGTTTCTTATGTGATTAATAATTTGAACTATTTACCTGATTCTGTACAACAGTTGTTCCAAGATTTTCCCTCACTCTTGTCCTGTGTTAAGCCTCTTACAGCTAATAATTCTTTCAAGAATTCTAATGTTTTTCATTATATAGATACAGGGAGTTCTCCTCCGACATCCCGTTGGCTCCAGACAAATATTCTGCTGCCAAGGAAGCATTTAAACAGTTGTTGGATATGGGTATTGTACAACCCTCTAAATCACCTTGGGCTTCACCCATTCATTTAGTTCCTAAACCTAAGCCAGGAGAGTGGAGAGTATGTGGTGATTTTAGGCAACTTAATACTTTGACCAAGCCAGATAAATATCCTTTACCACATATTAGTAGTGTATCATTAAAGCTTTACAAGAAAAAGATATTCAGTAAAATTGATTTGTTAAAAGCCTATCACCAGATCCCTATGAATCCTTCAGATGTTGAAAAGACAGCAGTAACCACACCTTTTGGGCTATTTGAATATTTATATATGCCTTATGGTCTTCGGAATGCCCCTGCCACTTTTCAACGTTTGATGGACAATTTATTTAGAAATCTTGATTTTGTATTTATTTACCTGGATGATATTCTGATATTTTCAGAGAATACATAAGAGCACAAGAAACATTTGTCTATAGTATTTGAAATCCTAAGCTCTAATAATCTTAAAATTTCTATTGATAAATGTGAATTCTTTAAAAATGAAATAGAATATTTAGGATATTTGATCACTGCTAATGGTTTAAAACCTGGTTCTCATAAACAGACAGATATTGTTGATTTTCCTAAGCCAGCAGACTCTGCTGCCTTACGTAGGTTTATAGGAATGCTCAATTACTATAGACAAATGGTACCGCATTTTGCTGATGTTGTATATCCTTTGAACGAATTAATTAGATTACAACCTAAATCTAAAGAACTAGTATGGAATTCGGAAGCAGAATCTGCCTTTGTAAATGCTAAAGAGTCACTTAGCAATGCTTGTACCATTGCATATTTCACTAGTAAGTGTAATTCTCCACTGCATCTGGTGACTGATTGTTCCCAAGTGGCAGCTGGAGCTGCGTTACTCCAAATTCAGGATGGTAAATTTGTCCCTATTGAATTCTTTTCAAAGAAATTATCAGAAACTCAGAGGTGTTATTCTACTTTTGACCGAGAACTGCTTGCTGCGTATCTGGCTGTACTGAAATTTAAACATGTAATTGAAGGACGTGAAACCGTTTTATTTACTGATCATAAACCCCTTGTTTTTGCATTTAAGAATCCTCATACAGCCAAGTCAGATAGACAGCAACGATATTGGTCTTTAATTAGCGAGTATATATCAGATGTTGTACATATCAAGGGTGCAGACAATGTTGTAGCAGATTGTCTTTCCAGACCATTACCTGTATCTTCTGTCTCAGTGGACTTACATGATTTAACCAGTATAGCTGAGAGCCAATCCACTGACACAGAAATTCTTAATTACAAAGAGAGATTGAAAATATTCAAAATTCAAAATCATGACTTATATTGTGACGTGTCAACACCCCATCCAAAACCATTTCTTCCCTTAGCTTGTCGTAAATCAGTATTTCAACTTATGCATAACATTTCACATCCAGGAGTCAAAGGTACGTTGCGCCTTATCAAAGCTAGGTACTTTTGGCCTAATATGGATCGAGATATTCGAAGTTGGACTAAAGAGTGTACTTCTTGTCAGCAGGTTAAAGTGCACCGCCATACCCGTGCTCCTATTACAAATTTTACAGCACCTTTTGGGAGATTTGAATTTGTACATTTAGATATTGTTGGTCCTCTCCCTCCTAGTAAAGTCCCTGGTCAGTCTTTTACAGCACCAGAACAATACGTTCTTACCTGTATTGACAGATCTACTAGATGGTTGGAAGCCATCCCCATCACAGATATTTCTACTACCACTGTTGCTTTTGCTTTTATTAAAGGTTGGGTATCTCGTTTTGGAGTGCCATTATATGTTTTTACTGATAGAGGTGCTCAATTTGAATCTGCATTATTTCAGCAACTTTCCTCTATAATTGGATTTCATAGACTGCGTACCACTTCATATCACCCTCACTCCAATGGCATGGTTGAAAGATCACATAGAGTATTGAAAGTATCTCTAATGGCACGTAAAGATGATTGGCTTGCTTCTTTACCAATAGTACTTTTAGGTTTAAGATGTCTCCCCACAGAGTCTGGAGTTTCTCCATTTACTTTGGTAGCAGGAAGTATGCTACTTAGTCCTACCTAAAATCATGGTAACAACTGAAATTCCTTCTTTTGCACAACAAAAAGAAATTGTCACTGAATTTGTATCTCGAATGCGTGAATTAGATTTTTCTGAATCCTCTTATGGATACCTTCATTCATCCTCTGTTAAACCTTATGTTCCAAAAGATCTTGAATCATGTACACATGTTTGGGTTAGAGTGGATCGTGTACGTCGCCCTTTAGAGGCTCCCTACTTTGGTCCACTTGAAGTTGTGGAACGTGGTGATAAATATTTTATTCTACGTCAGCTTTCTGGAAATTTAACTACTGTATCTGTAGATAGATTGAAACCTGCCTCAATACCAAAAACTATCAGTTCTAATGAGACAGAACCTACTGTAAATAATGATTCTGTGCCAGAAACTGTCAATTCTGATGTGATTGAACCAAGTGTAAATAATGATTTTTCTGATTCTAATTCCACAAATGACACAGATTCTGATACATTAATTCCCAGTAGTGCGTCTATTCCTGAAATTATTGATAATGAAGATGTTATTGAAGAGAAAATACCTCAATCTGTTGTTACGAAATCTCGTCGAGTTAGATTTAATCGTAACCCTGATTATGTATATTATTAATTTGTATTTTTGTATCTATGTCTCCACATATATATTATATATCTATATTTTCTATTATCAGTATTAAACACTAATGTACTCCTGTACTGGCAGGGGAGTGTTGTAGTGGCATAGTGTATTTTCTTTCTTTATTTGGAGTGTTGTAGTGGTATGATATATGTCTTCTTTATTTATATATTAATGTATTTATTAATTGATATATATATATATATATATTTTCACTTTATTTATTAATAATTTTGTTGTTGTTGTAAAGTGATCCCTTAATTTTGCTTCTTGTTGTCATAACGAACTGTACATTGTTTTGGTTTTCTGTTTTATGGTAACACTGACTCTGTATTGCCGCCTTTTTCGTGTAGTGTGATATTTTTGGTCTGTTCATTTTCGATACATAAAAATTGCTCATAATTATCACTTGTGCCTAATTCAATACCTTAAATGATATTGTGGTAATCATGATATCTTGTCAGACTGAACTACATGTTGTCAGGCCAAAAATAAATATTACTATTATTTCTGTTATATTTGAACAGTGTGAAACTATATTAGACCAAAAGAAACGACCACATATATGTTTATTTTTCAAGTACATAGATATGCAGCATACTTACAAGATAATAGTATGTATTCTTACAAACATATACTGCATAATACATAAGTTTGTATTCTTACAATCGATACTTATGTTAATACAAGCATACCACGCAGAACACTAAATCATATATATATATATATATATATATATATATATATATATATATATATATATATATATATATATATATATATATATATATATATATATATATATATATATATATATATATATATATATATATATATATATATATATATATATATATATATATATATATATATATATATATATATATATATATATATATATATATATATATATTTATATATATATATATATATATATATATATATATATATATATATATATATATATATATATATAACTAAAAATGACTTCATGATGTAGTAAAGTACATATTAACCACGCAAAATTAGCATATCCCCATATTACTCTCCTGACAAGAATCAAAAAGTTTAGTATAAATTCTTCTGCTGCATATCAGAACCCAATTGAATATAAATTTATATAACCTCAAGTATAGAGGATTGCTATCCGCTTTATATATATATATATATATATATATATATATATATATATATATATATATATATATATATATATATATATATATATATATATATATATATATATCATTCGAGCAGAGGGTCACAAAATTATCATTCAGATATTTGAGCAATAGGTATGTATGTTTTAGGGGGCAATCTCTCATCGATGAACCTGTAATTTGCTACAAAGGTAAGAAAAAGCTTCTATAAACGCCAAAGACTCGTGATCACAGACTATTACTATGACCCCTTCAATAAACACAAAATCTACAGTAACAATGTTAATAGACCCTAAGACCAACACAGCCAGTAATATTTTCATGATTACCTTTATAACCACAGGAGAAAAATGAGAGAAAGAAAAAAAAGGATGTTTATGAATAATTTGACTTTGGAATGTTACGTAATGTCAGCATTATTCCTTGTGGATCTGACACACCTATATACTTGTCGATGTTTAGAAATGCATGAACACATTCAATCTATTGAGGTGAAATGTGTAAGACCCTCACACTGTCTCTTTCTCGACGACTTTCAAAGAAAACTAAAAGAAGATTTATTACCATGGCAACTATTATGATGATAATGAAGATAGTAATGCTGATGATGACTATGATGATGTCGATTTTGAATCTGATTGTGACTTTGATGATGAACCATGATCATGATGATGGTGATGATGATGATCATCTTTTTCTGACGAATAGGAATAGGAATAAGACTTCTGATATGATGTCGATGTTGACGATGTGTGCTGATGTTCATGACTGTTGCTGTTATGTGATGATGATGAGGAAGAGGAAGATGATGAATCATGATGATGGTGATGATGATGATCACTGTTTCCGTCTCCTCCTCCCTTCTCGCCTTCAAAACCCAGGAGATGTGATAACATGTCTCTCTTCTTGAGGTTTAATGCTAGGAAGTACTGGAGTTGATGTATTCCCTCTTAAGATTCTTTCTAATACTCAGCTATGGTACTTCACTGCAAAGAAAAATCCCAGATGCAAAGATTAACAAGAGCCTTATTAGGTAAAAACAACAAGATGAATATACAGTTAAAAAAAAAAAAACACGTCTTGCTTCTTACTACTGGTCAGTCTTTTAGTAAACTGCTATAAATGACTCCTGCAGAAGGAAAATATTTGCAGATACATATATGCATACAATCATGGCAGTAAAGGAAGCAATAAATAAGGTTGGACTGGAAAATGTGGGTACAGTAACTTACAGGACGATAGTATATATATATATATATATATATATATATATATATATATATATATATATATATATATATATATATATATATATATATATATATATATATATATATATATATATATATAACCCTTATAATATGGGGGGGGAGTGCTTGAGTCGGAGCAAACCTTGACTCTTAGCGGGAAGAAAATACAGAGGAAGGGATTCCCAGTCCTCTGGCTTCGTCCCACTTAGTCGACTTTTACAACACGCAGGGAAACACAAAGGAAGTATTCTAGCGTCCCTCCCTCAGGGGGAGGGAAGCTAGTGATAGACTAAAATAAAAGAAGTTGTGATTATGAAAGAAAACCCTTTGCTCATATGGACACCGGATGAAGAGAAATATGTAATCACATCACCTAGACTCCTGCGCGGCAACAGCGAATATGGTAGACATAAAATGATAACACTTTTAGATCTGATAAGAAGTATAGGGTGGTCCCCTCCTTTACTGTTATGATTGTACACGCATATGTATTCACACAACCTATTCCTATGGCAGGGACAGAGATGAAGACATCATAATTTTACCTCTACCAAACTTCTGCGACTCGATTATTCATTTCTTGACTAATTTAGAATTTTTTTTTATTGCTTATATATATATATATATATATATATATATATATATATATATATATATATATATATATATATATATATATATATATATATCCAAGCAAGCACATTACATATGTGAAAACATGAATAATTTTTTACCCCGACCGGGACTCGAACCTAGGACTTATGATTACTAAGTCAAGGCGAAACCACTACACCACAGAAGGTTAAAAGGAATCCAACCTTATAGCTTATATCTGCTATACTTAGGAATGAACGCATTCTTACTGAATGCCACTATGTTCATATTACAGATTCCCCAATCTCACTCGTGGCTTCATTTTAGCATTTAATTCAAGTCCCAATCTCATTCGGGTCATGAAATAACCAAGCAAGCACATTACATATGTGAAAACATGAATAATGTTTTTTTTTTTTTATTCCTTTTAACCTTCTGTGGTGTAGTGGTAGCGCCTTGACTTAGTAATCATAAGTCCTAGGTTCGATTCCCGGTCGGGGTAAAAAATTATTCATGTTTTCACATATGTTATGTGCTTGCTTGGTTATTTCATGGCCCGAATGAGATTGGGACTTGAATTAAATGCTATAATGAAGCCACGAGTGAGGTTGGGGAATCTGTAATATGAACATAGTGGCATTCAGTTAGAATGCGTTCATTCCTAAGTATAGCAGATATAAGCTATAAGGTTGGATTCCTTTTAACCTTCTGTGGTGTAGTGGTAGCGCCTTGGCTTAGTAATCATAAGTCCTATGTTCGAGTCCCGGTCGGGGTAAAAAATTATTTATATATATATATATATATATATATATATATATATATATATATATATATATATATATATATATATATATATGACGTAGTGGTTTCTTTTATCCCAGCGTACGCCACCACTGACGTATGAGTTTTGGACTTCCACTTGAACTCACACTTTATAAGATGACTGGGTTATCTCGCCGCTTGTCATCACTGACGTGGGGGCTATAGCTCTTCCACAGTATGCCGCCACTGTCGTGGAGGATATTGTTATTAACTCATCTAATGACACCACTGACGTAGGGCTTTTCCTCCTACGTTTATAGTTACTTATAATTATGGTAGTGTGGTCACAAGTTAATAAATGCTAGTACCTGAAGGGTACAAGGTAAGAATGGACAATTAAGGTAACGTGGTCACAAGGCAAGAATGGACAAGCAGTAGTTCCTTTAATTATATTTATTCTAGAGTACAACACATCCGACGCTTCAATGCCCCTATGCCTCACATGGCCCAATGGCCCAATGGCCCAATGGCCCAATGGCCCCCACCCTATGACTATCACAGTCTATGATCTATTCGTGCCCCTGGCAATATCTAACTAACTGTCTCTGCCCTGGGTGGCTCTTTAAATACCCCCAGGGGCAGGGCGTGGCTTAACATCCAATTCTCCAATGAAATCAGTCAGTTCTAGTCCAGCAAATCAGCGCCAGGTTCAAAGTGGAATCCCACCTACTTCCGGGGAGGGGTTATTGGGCATCTTCTCCTGGGCGTGGACCTGCGTACGAAACACCTGTTTATATGTGTTGCGGTTTAGGAAATGGCTAGCTTCCTGTCCTTTCTTGCCCTCCTTGATGCCAGGTCCATAAGTCTCACGGTTCCGGTCATATATTTCCTTGGCACTTTCTACAAACATTGTAATAAAATATCCGTGCCCTCGACCAACCGTTTCCGCTCCGGAAGTCATACGACATCCCTCCCAACCAAAACTGAAATATCTCTTATTTCAGTCGAAGCATGGACTAGTTTTTCCGGGAGCTCTTGGACATATCCTAGCTAACATTAGTTTACAATAGAAATGGGGCCGAATTATTTAAGCTATTTTCTAAGAATTCCTATACAAATTACACAAACATAACATGTAGAGAGTACTTTTACAGACAACTAGAGCATGCAGGGTCTATGTCCTTGTTGGAAATCTGAAATACAAACATATTCTTATATCTGAAAACAACATAATTCCAGTGTGAAACTAATATTAAACATTAATTAGGATCAAAAGGTCAGTTTAAATCAAAACATTAATTTATCTACTTCTCTCGTTTTAAAAGGCAAAATTGAGTTAATTACAGTAGGATTATGACTCATTTAGAACATTAGCAAACAATTAAGTAGAGTATTAGCATGTATAAACAGGTAAAATGCAATAGACTATAACATCAACAGTAATTTCTATAAGAGACCCTACCTTCATAAATTCTATTCCTATCACTATTAGGGGCATTGATTTGTCTTAAAATTAAGCCTTAAAAACTACTCCTGAAACAAAACATGTTTGACTGTGTGTAAAGTCAAAATATTTATCGGTTTTTATATGCAATTACTATTCAGAGACCATTTAACATAAAAACTCAATGAATCTAAGGATTAAATCATAATTCAAATAATAAGAATGCTAAAACAAAACACTAATATTATTTAAGCAGAAAATAACTTATTAGTCTTAGTTCTCATCATACACTTTATCAATGGCACTTACTCAACACTATATTTAAGGGAGACTCTGAGTTTGCGCTTAAAATTTTCTTAAAGCTAGCAAAACAAAAAAAAATAAACAAAAATAAAAATATTTTGTCTCCCCCCTTTTTTTTTTCTTTTTTAAAATACCCTTTTTTCTCTTTTCACTAAAGTTCGGACATGTATAGGGATCATTTTTCTTTCTCATTTACGCGGCTTTTAAAGGTATTATTTAAAATATTTTAAAATACTTCTGCGTTTCTTTTCCTCTCTTTTTACTACCGTTATGACTCGTACGGGGATCTCCTTGTTTCTGGGATTTCATCAAGATTACCTGGGTTTTTAAAGTAGTTTTAAAATTTTTATTCTTGTAGGACTGTCCTTTCTCTGTCTAGGACGACTTTCGTTTTCTCTGTCTCGGACGACTTTCGTTTTCTGTCTAGGACGACTTTCGTTTTCTGTCCCTTGCTCATGAATTCTTGCTAGGTGCGATTCCCCGGTCTCTCACGGCGGACTCTTACGCTTTCCAATCCCCCGCCCGTCCTCGCTGCAGGCCCAGGTTTGTTGCCATAACCCTGTTTCTTGGTTAGGCAGAGCAAAAAGGACCAGGAAGGGGCCCCACACCTCGCGAATCCTTCCAGCCTGGCTTGCTCGTCCTGCCCTCGACCGATCTTGACTAAGACCTCCCACGCAGGAGACCTGCAGCGTCACAGCGTTACTAGTTCTGTACGGTCCTCTCACACGTACCTTCGAAGTAGAATGCGGGATGAAAGTTTGAACCTATGTCACTACTACAGTACAAGGAAGGTTCCCTATGACTTCAGGGTACCAACATTGGCCTTACATTGGTAATCGAGGCTATACTTTGCCTCCCCTGCAACTGCAAGTGATTGCAATCTCTATTCAATGGGCATTAGGGACTTGTCTGACGGACAAAATCTAAAGACTTTTAGAACTTGCAGGTCGGGGCTGCCTAGGAATAGGGTGGTGATGGAAGGTATGTGTCTACACAACTAGATTATTATTCCAAGATACTTAGGACTTAGCAACTGCTACATAGCATTACTCTACTATAAATGTCAAAAAGAATAATCATTAAATGCTGAGAAAAGCCACTAAAGAAACATTCTTATTAGCGGTGGCTACAGTAACATCAAGTATGAATTCAGTTAAAAGATACAAATCATCAAGTTACTGCTGATTTTATTTCAAAAATAATACTTAGCAACAGGCCATTGAGAGATAGCAACGATATCAGTCAACATAATAACATTACTAATAATCATGATCTAAAAATAAGAATAATAAACAATAAAAATAAATATACTAAATCAGAAATATTAATATATATACAATGGAGACTGATATTCAGAAGTAAGAACAGAGTTCTATACTTATTTTTTCATAGTGATGCTTATTCTAACACAGTCTCCTTTTAACATTCAAATTCCTGCTGTCGTAATCAATGTATATATGTATAGCATAAGTGGCAACTTGCTGGCTCCACAACTTGTCAATGGGAGTTTTATCTATTCTCTAAACAGTTGCGACATGTGGCAAAAATATTTTAGGCAAATGGCGGTACTACCGAGATCTTATCAGTATTTATGCAATAACAGCATGCAACAATCTATCAACTGAAATAAAATGTAGGCACAATTATCGCCTAGCTTCGCTGGAAAAAATCACACACAAAAAAATCAAAGACGGCTACATTCTTTTAGCATCGAACGGAGCCTCTGTCAGGCTCAGAGTCGAGTGAAAGGTAGGAGAGAGAGAGAGAGAGAGAGAGAGAGAGAGAGAGAGAGAGAGAGAGAGAGAGAGAGAGAGAGAGAGACTGACTGGGCAACCGCGAAATACGTTGCGGTCTTCACTCACAAGTCAGCTGAGATGGGCCTCTTCCTTTTAACTTGTACTGAAAATAAAAAGTGTCGCAGGGTATCTCTAATAATAATAAATAAACAAATGAACGTGAACAACGTTAGCAATGACTATCGATAGAGTCTTACGTTTATTGTCAGCGGCTATTCTCATTTCCTCATTAATAAAACAAATGCAAAAAGAACTTAGTGTACAACTGCAGAACTGTCGAAGCATAAATCCATTCCTCTCTGTTTAATCTTGATAAGGACTTTACTGTAACGGCATACACATCCTTGTCTATAATGACAATCTCTCTCTTTTCATGCTATAAATCAGAGGGTTAAGTCGAAGCACACACACTGATGAAATTACAAAAAACTAAAATCATATGTGACGGTATTCCTACTACTATCAACAAAGTACAAATATCCTTCTCTTAACAACTTCTTAAAAAGGACTGAAGTGTCTTTAATTTTAACTTTAAAACTCAGCAAATAATCTCTAATAATCTCAATTATCTTTAATTAGCCCGATTGTAATCTAAAATTCATGAAAATGATAGGAGTTAACCATGGTTATCTCTGGACAATCTTCTCAGAATCCTTTAAGTAAGATTTTAAAGATTTCTTCAATACAAAAAGAACTATAACAAAAACGGGTATCTAAGAATATAAAAAGTCTATCTCTGTGTATGCAATAATAAAAACAAAAGTATATTTCATTATCAACAGTAAGGAATGCATTTTGCTTAAACTTCAAAATCTCGTACGGAGTTGTACATAAACAATTCAAACATAAAATATATATTTTCTTTTACTATCTCGAATTTGACTTATCTCTGCTCCCTCAAATACGGGATACAGCTGTGTAACATTCTTGTTGTCATTTCGTGTCAGCTCTCACTCTTTCTTTATGACCAAGCCGAAATAATTTTGATAAAACATTATCATGGCTAAAACTCGCAAAGTTTTACTTTATCAATCTAACATATCTCTTCAAACAAATAATGTATATACTGCAGCTAGCAAAGAAAATAAAGAATCATTCATAGATTCACGTCCTTTATCACGTAACATCTATCTTGGAATCTCTCGGAAATCGAATAATAATCTCAATGGCGGAGTAGGGGACAAAACAAAAAATAAAACAAACTCGGCATTTCAACCATATCTGGGCAGGTGGAGAATTACCTTCTCATCCATATCTCTCACTAGATATTGCAACAGCGCATCACCTCCCATAAATACACTCTGATATGGCATGCAGAAGGACCTGGCGGAGCAGGGGAACGATCCTCGCAGACTCCCCAGTCATGCTTCCTAACGGTGCTTTCCGCGATTTCACCCCCTAGAGCAACCCCCCATTATACCCCCAGTCATTCATACTCATTCGCTAATCCCTTTCAAGACAATCATCCCCTTTCTGTCTGTGAAAATCCCTTTTATTTACAACGTTGGTTTTCCCTTCCCTTATCTCTCTGAAGGAGATTAAAGGTGAAATCTCGGCTGAGCCGTGCGGTCACAGACCTCCTCACCAGTCCTACCTAAGTCCCATTCTAACGAACAAACAAACACTCTACTCCCTTGAAGCTACGTTTGGGTGACACTGAAAAACCTTCCCTATTCTAGGACAGCACAAATTACTCTAATCTACTCTTACTTTCGCCTGCATAGCGTGAAATTAAAAAAAAACTCATCTCTAACTAGTATCACGAAATTTCTTATTCTTCAAAAAAAAAACATGTCACACACGTATCGTAAGATTAATTCCTTCATCCTAACACAAAGAGAACGATCTGTCGTTTATGTCCTTCCCTCGTTAAAACATTACTCCCGCGGATAAAAACAAAGAAAAAAAAGAGAAAAAACTTAAAAACAGGCGCAATCGTAACACTCGATTTCTTACGCTTTAAGAAATTAATATAACAATGATTTTACACGTACTTTAAAATATCAGAGCTCAGTACAATTACTACAGATTCACAATAACGAGGTTGGAAGATCGAATGGTCACTTCCGCATTCTTTTCCCGAAAACCACACGTGGTTTATGAAACTCTCAAAAGCAGATGCACGTATATTTCTCACTATAATTCTTACGCTTTAGTAATTAATAGACTGTAATAGTGATTTCACGTGCATTAAATTTGTCAATTAAAAAGTCGATACATTCGCGCTCTTAAACTTCAATCTAAGCATTAATACAAATAAATGGAACGCACTTCCAACGAAATTTCTTTACATTACTCAAATTATAACAAACAACGGAGTTTATTACTGCTTATAGCTATTAGTACAAATTATCCATGTTAGTAATGGGTACAGAAATTCTACTTTTATCAACTTATTAAGCGCCACACCCCTTATAAGCGGGTTGGCTGAGTCAAAGCATTACTACAAGACAAAATGGCGGCGTCCACCGACCTCAATTTCTTTTACTAATTGTCCCATTACTCACTGGATACAGATCACAAGTACTTAGCTTATTTTAAGGAGGTGGTCCTGAAAAACTTCATGACAGAAGGCAAGGAAGGATCGGGTTTTCCTTCTTCTCTTCGCGTAAAATCGTCGAATCGCCGTCTTCTTGGTCGGATCCGGCAACTTATACCTCTTGTAATGGGCATTTTCACTCAATGCTCCGGTCACACTTCGGCTTACTAAGAAATATCTCAGAAATAGTTCCTTCAACGTTTTATGACATTCTCTATTTGACCACTCGTCACTTCTCATCCGCAGACCCAAGTATTTCAGGAAGTCGGTCGCGGGAATTATGGACAGACATTCGCGGTCTTTTATATTTGCGCCGTCGAGGTATAAAAATGAATTCTTGACCCGAGGCGTCTTTACAACCAGGGCACAGGGTGGGGGCTTGGCCGGCTGCGTTCCCGGTGTCACCACGGGGTTCGGAGCGGCAGGCTGTTCGTCGATGTTTGAGGCGTCGGCGTCGGCCAAGTTCCTTCTCGACGGAGCGGCGTCGGCGCGTGCTTGTAGGCGCCGCACTTGCTCCTCCAGTTCGAAAATTCTCCGGTGTTTGGCCTCGTCACTCATTTCTTGAATTGGGAGATGTTGGGTTTCTGCTTTTGCCATTCTTATTTTCTTTTCTTTGCACTGGTTTCTTCTGATATGAGTCTCTTTGTATGTATTCCAGGCGTGATGATCCGTACCGCACTGCCACCACTGACGTAGTGGTTTCTTTTATCCCAGCGTACGCCACCACTGACGTATGAGTTTTGGACTTCCACTTGAACTCACACTTTATAAGATGACTGGGTTATCTCGCCGCTTGTCATCACTGACGTGGGGGCTATAGCTCTTCCACAGTATGCCGCCACTGTCGTGGAGGATATTGTTATTAACTCATCTAATGACACCACTGACGTAGGGCTTTTCCTCCTACGTTTATAGTTACTTATAATTATGGTAGCGTGGTCACAAGTTAATAAATGCTAGTACCTGAAGGGTACAAGGTAAGAATGGACAATTAAGGTAACGTGGTCACAAGGCAAGAATGGACAAGCAGTAGTTCCTTTAATTATATTTATTCTAGAGTACAACACATCCGACGCTTCAATGCCCCTATGCCTCACATGGCCCAATGGCCCAATGGCCCAATGGCCCAATGGCCCAATGGCCCCCACCCTATGACTATCACAGTCTATGATCTATTCGTGCCCCTGGCAATATCTAACTAACTGTCTCTGCCCTGGGTGGCTCTTTAAATACCCCCAGGGGCAGGGCGTGGCTTAACATCCAATTCTCCAATGAAATCAGTCAGTTCTAGTCCAGCAAATCAGCGCCAGGTTCAAAGTGGAATCCCACCTACTTCCGGGGAGGGGTTATTGGGCATCTTCTCCTGGGCGTGGACCTGCGTACGAAACACCTGTTTATATGTGTTGCGGTTTAGGAAATGGCTAGCTTCCTGTCCTTTCTTGCCCTCCTTGATGCCAGGTCCATAAGTCTCACGGTTCCGGTCATATATTTCCTTGGCACTTTCTACAAACATTGTAATAAAATATCCGTGCCCTCGACCAACCGTTTCCGCTCCGGAAGTCATACGACATATATATATATATATTATATATATATATATATATATATATATATATATATATATATATATATATATATATATATATATATATATATATATATATAAATACACACACACACAACACGAAGATAAATAACCATTTAATTTTTAGACAGTTTTGCTTTAAAAACATTTTAGTAAAGGTTTCTAGCAATGATTAATGGAGTAGATTTTTATATGTTATGACGTTTCTGTAAGTTAGTTAGATGAAATTTAATTAATTTAGAATAGTTTTATATCGTAATAATTGTGTTAGAATAGCTTTTGTATATTTGAAATATACAAAAGCACTTGGTGTTCTGTATGCTATTTTCTTCATTTTCCTGCCAGTTTAATCACATGTTTTATAGTGATTAACCTGCATTATATATATATATATATATATATATATATATATATATATATATATATATATATATATATATATATATATATATATATATATATATATATATATATATACGCCTTGACTTAGTAGTTATAAGTCCTAGGTTCAAGTCCCGGTCGGGGTAAAAAATGATTCATTCATATATATATATATATATATATATATATATATATATATATATATATATATATATATATATATATATATATATGGATTCGGTTTTACGTTACGAACTCCCTTTTCTACTAAGGGCTAGGACGGTTGCCTTCTTACGAAGAACTTGTTTTGGCAAATGTAATCGTTACCCTGAGTGTATGCCCTTACTAACCTCAGTCCGTGATTGGGCGCGAACCCTCGACCTGCCGCCTAAGAGTCGCAGACGCTATATATATATATATATATATATATATATATATATATATATATATATATATATATATATATATATATATATATATATATATATATATAATCACCTTGTAGATGAGTGTAGCTCAGTTTCAACATATTTACAAGTTACTAATTACCTGGTACTTTACATTAAATTTTCCTGGCGGTAGACAAGTAGGCAGAGGATTTACTTCTTTCTCTATTTTTCTAAAGCGAAGGCACCTCAATATCAAGATGATTATCCTATGTACAACGTCGATTTCCACTGCACAGATGAGTCGGTGGGTGCCTACTGATGACTAAGCGAGCGAGCGAGCCCGAGTGTTTCAGGCTCATTGTAGATTCCACCATTATATAGGGCTCCGAACGTATTGCACCACTTGAGTAAAAAACGTTTTCATCCTCGCATGAAATAACTGAAGAGATAATATAAAGCTATAGTAATTATAGAAAAGATAAACATCATGAATTTCACTGGAAAAAAAAACTAACATGTTGATGGGGAATTTTATATAATTATCGATATCCATAGTAAAAAAAAAAAAAAAGTTATGGATATAAAAGATGGCAACGACTGAAAAGAGGACAGTTGTGTTCATGATAAATAGAACTAAACAAAGGATAATATTATATATACACAGTTATCGTGTAATTTATTTGCAGAAAGTGTGGAGGATATCTAAGACAGTTCTTTTACCTAACTCATTTTGGTGCTCTGTTCAGTTTCGTCTATTACAAGACTAAAACTAAGCCGAGTATTCCAGAAACTACTCGTTATGGCGTTCTGTTTCGTATTTCAGGTTAGCTTATCTTATTGTGGTATGTATATACGTTGTGAAACTACACCGCTCAAATACGTATTTTCTTGGCTCTATCACTTTAACCTTCGCTCGTACATCACCGATATCGGTACAATAGGATAGGATGGGGGGGGGGGGAGTGAAACATTCCACCTTATTCACCATTAGGCCTAATGGGGTGGGTATGTGATTATCTATCGTCTATACAGGTGATCATTCCTACAATATATATCAACTGGTCTTGCAGGATATATATATATATATATATATATATATATATATATATATATATATATATATATATATATATATATATATATATATATATATATATATATATATATATATATATATTTTTTTTTTTTTTTTTTTTTTTTTTTTTTTTTTAAGAGTGTGACACCGGGACAGGCAGAAACTGCCCTCATCGACAAAGGCCCGGGCACGAGAAAATACCAAGACGAAGGAAAAGAAAAAGTTAAGGGCAAGGCAGAGATGAGGTAATGTCACACAAAGGAAAACGACAGACAGAATAAACAGTCAAAGTAAAGAGGACCCAGAGAGAGATATATATATATATATATATATATATATATATATATATATAATATATATATATATATATATATATATATATATATATATGAATCTTTTTTACCCCGACCGGGACTCGGAGCTAGGACTTATAATTAGTAAGTCAAGGCGCTATATATATATATATATATATATATAT
>JAXCGZ010008709.1:0-10000 GCA_037179515.1 Halocaridina rubra
ACAGATGTCTATCTGGAATATATATGTATTTTATTTGAATACCCAATGTACATTGGAAATAAAGGTTTATTATTATTATTATTATTATTATTATTATTATTACTATAGCTGCCTCTCTATCTTCCTCAACATTCAGCAAGCACTCAAAATATTCTGCCCATCTTTTGCTTGCATTGTTCCCTCTTAACATCTGTCCATTCACATCTTTCACTGTCTCTTCCATCCTCGATCCACCCTTCCTTACTCTCTTCACTTCTTTTTATTCTCCTCATATGACCTACTAAAATCCTGTCCCCACCTAACATTTGCCAACCTCTTCTCTTCCTCTACCTTCCACTTGGTTTCCACATTTTTCTCTCTATATCTTTCATACTTCTCCCTACATTTACACTGTAGCCATTCCTCAAAAGCTCCTTTTTTCTCTTCCACCTTCATTTTCACTCCTTCATTCCACCACTCGCTGCCCCTCCTCATGCCACCTCAAACAAACCTCTTTCCACACACATCACTTGCATTTCCCACAAAAAAATTCTTTCATCAACCCCCATTCCTCCTCTAACTCCCCAACTTCTCTTTCATTCACAAGTCATATGCCACGTTCAACCTGTCCTAATATTCCTGTCTCTTCTCTGGCTTTTTAAACTCTTCCACCTTCACCATTTCCCTCTACATCACCCCACTCTATTTCCCAACTCTTTTGCTACTACCACTTTTGCTTCAACCAAAAAATGATCAGACATTCCAGCAGCCACACCCCTAAATGCATTCACATCTTTCAATCTACTAATCATGCTCTTTGCTACCAACATATAATCCATATATATATATATATATATATATATATATATATAAATATATATATATATATATATATATATATATATATATATATATATATATATATATATATATATATATATATATATATATATATATATATATATATATATATATATATATATATATATATATATATATATATATATATATATATATATATATATATATTTATATATATATATATATATATATATATATATATATATATATATATATATATATATATATATATATATATATATATATATATATATATATATATATATATATATATATATATTTATATATATATATATGTATATATATGTATATATATGTATATATATGTATATATATATATATATATATATATATATATATATATATATATATATATATATATATATATATATATATATATATATATATATATATATATAATAGAGAGAATATGGTTACAAATATAGAAGTTGGTGAAAAATTGGGCAACAGTGACCATGATTCCATTAGATTTAACATAATTTTCAAGGAAACTATAAAGGAAAATAAGAATATTGTTCCAAACTTTAGAGCAGGAGATTTTGAGGGCTTAAAAACTAAATTATCTAATGAGGTATGGGAAGGGATTTCTGGGGTACAGATGTGGGTAGTTAATCCAGCAGGTCAGGTCGCAGGTAGCGGATTACCCCGAAATTTGGGTACCACATGCCAAGGATTATCACAAGATAAGATCAATACATTAAATTCTCTCACAGGAAAGAACAGCAGCCCGTCAGTTAATATAAATTTGGATGAGGAATATAACAATTTTGTCATGACTCTTAAGAATAGTCAGAGAGACTATATTCCCATGAAACATTGCAGATCAAGAAAAAATGACCCTAAATGGATGAACAATAGAATAAAGAATCTTATAGGTATTAAAAGAGGAATATACAGGAAACTAAAAAGAGGTGAAGAGCAGGTGAGGCAGCAATATATACAGTTAAACAGGGAAGTTAAAAAGATAGTTAGAGAGTCGAAAAGAAAATACGAAGTTAGAATAGCAGGAGAAGCTAAAGAAAATCCTAAAGGGTTTTATCAACATTATCAAACAAAATTTAAGGAAAAAGTCGGACCAATTGAAGTAGCCAATGGCCATATCACAGATGACGATAAAGTGATGTGTACATGTTTAAATGATTATTTCTTATCTGTATTTACAAATGAAAACTTGGAAAATATTCCGGAAGTAGAATCCATTTACAGAGACAGTCCCGATAATATACTTAGTTCAATAAATATTACGAGAGAGGAGGTAATAAAAGAAATAGATAAATTAAAGGCTCATAAATCTCCGGGACCTGATGGAATATATGCTAGAATATTAAAGGAATGCAAGGAAGAGCTTAGTTGTCCTCTAAGTGCATTATTTAATAATTCAATAAAATTAGGATCGGTACCCATGGAGTGGAAATTGGCAGATGTGGTACCAATATTTAAAAAAGGAGAACGTGTTAAAAAGAATAATTATAGGCCGGTAAGTTTAACGTCAACAGTGGGTAAGATTCTAGAATCCATAATTGCAAATAAAATAAGGGCACATCTAGAATTACACAGACTGATAAAACTTTCACAACACGGGTTTCTTAAGGGTTTTTCGTGCCTTACAAACTTACTGTCTTTTTATTCAGAAGTTTACGAGGCAGTAGATTGTGGCAAAGAATATGATACAATATATCTAGATTTTAGCAAAGCTTTTGATAGAGTTCCTCACAAAAGATTAGTTAAAAAGCTGGAAGCTCATGGTATAGGAGGAGCTGTGCTCAGATGGATCAAACAATGGTTAAAAGACAGAAAACAGAGGGTTTGCATAAATGGAGAGAAATCAGAGTGGGGCTCGGTTACAAGCGGGGTACCACAAGGCTCGGTACTGGGTCCTCTATTATTCATCGTATATCTAAATGATCTGGATTCGGATATCGGTAGTAACCTAAGTAAATTCGCAGACGACACTAAAATAGGTAGAACTATAAATGGAAAAGAAGACATTCATGCTTTACAGGAAGATCTAAATAGATTATCTGAATGGTCGGACAAATGGCAAATGGAATTTAATGTTGAAAAATGTAAAGTAGTTAAAATGGGTACTATAAAAGACAATACTAGTTATAAGCTAAATAACCATGAAATCATGAGTTCTCAGTGTGAAAGGGATTTGGGAGTTATTGTGAGTAGTAGTCTTAAGCCAAGAGAGCAATGCACAGCAGTCAGAAATAAAGCAAACAGAATTTTAGGATTTATCTCAAGAAGCGTCAGCAATAGGACGGAAAAAGTTATTTTGCAGCTCTATCTTGCATTAGTTAGGCCCCATTTAGATTATGCTGTGCAATTCTGGTCACCCTATTATAGAATGGAAATTGAATCCTTGGAGAGAGTGCAACGAAGAATGACCAAGATGATACACAATATCAGAAATCTACCATATGAGGACAGATTAAAAAAACTTAATCTACATTCTCTAGAGAGGCGAAGAGTTAGGGGGGATATGATTGAAGTGTATAAATGGTTTAAAGGGATTAACAAGGGAGATATTAATAAAGTTTTAAAAATTCATGATCAAACCAGAACTCGTAATAATGGATTTAAGCTTGATAAATTTAGGTTCAGAAGGGAAATTGGTAAAAATTGGTTTGGTAATAGAGTAGCTGATGCATGGAACAAGCTTCCTAGTAGGATAGTAAATGCCAATACCTTAGACACCTTCAAATGTAGATTAGATAGACATATGACAGAGGTAGGGTGGGTATGAATAGGTTAGTGCTTATTAGAAAAATCATAAAAAGAAAAACAGAATAAATAAGTAGAGTAGAATAGAATAGGTTAGACATGCTGAAAATACAATTCAAAAATGGAGCTGCCTCGTGTGTGCCAGTAGGCATGTTGCAGTGTCCTCTATTCTTATGTTCTTATGTTCTTATATATATATATATATATATATATATATATATATATATATATATATATATATATATATATATATATATATATATATATATATACATATATATATATATATATATATATATATATATATATATATATATATATATATATATATATATATATATATATATATATATATGCAAAATAAACTGTTATATCACAGCACAATATGAAGCAAAAAAAGGCCCATAAATAAAACACAAAAAGAAGCGAAGATGTACTATATATTACGACTGGACTCCAGTCTTCTTCAGGTACAAATGAATTGATAAATACAATGCTCTGGATAAAGATGGGGAGAGATGCTAGCTACGATTCCCAGGAGGATTCACGATGGGATTATCTTCAAACCTCAGGTCAGGTGGACTGTCATTTGGCATAATCTTCTTAATGAGGTCTTTTAATAATGCTTGATCCACAACGTCAGATCTCCACTGTCCATTTGATAAATTTAATGTTTCGGATTTTTCTATAATGGCTGCTTCAAGTATCTTTCTCCTATATTGGCAATTACCCTTATATAGCAATGATGACTCATTCCAATTAATAGGGTGACCAGTATCTCGCATATGCACAAATAAAGCAGATCTTTCAACACCATATCGCACTGCTCTTTTATGCTCGGAAATTCTCTGGCCTAGCGAATGACCAGTTTGACCTATGTAGGATTTATTGCAGGAACAGCAATCAATCTTATAAATTCCTGCTTCTAAAGCTTTTGTATTTTGATATACTTTGATAAGTGAAGAACCAATTGTTTTGGGATAATTAAATATGAAAGGATTACTTCTGCCTAATTGATCACTAAGAATTTTAATATTTTCTAAATAGGGTATTTTAATTGTATTAGTAAAGTTTATTTTTGGCTGTTCCGTCGGCCCATTATAAAATATTTTGTTCGCTTTGTTAATTGCTTTTTCGATTACATACGCGGGATACATGAGACTTTCTAATTGTTGGCGGATTAATTTGAATTCGTATTTCAAATGATGAGTGGAACATACTCTAAGACCTATTAGGAAAAGATTGCATGCAACACCAGTTTTTACAGACAAAGCATGATAACTTAGAAAGTGTATAAGAGAGAGTGAAAGTTTTCTTCCTATAGACAGTAAATGAGTATTTGTTGGATTGTCTCATAACTAAGACATTCAGAAATGGTAGCTTGCCCTCCGATTCCCATTCGGTTTTAAACTTGATGCTAGGGACTAAATCATTAAGTTTATTAAAATATGTGTCAAATCCTCCCCAACGGGAGTCAAAATATGAAAATATATCATCTACATATCGCAACCATATCATTTCTTTGGGCTTAATACTGACTAGAATCTCTGTCTCAAAAACCTCCATATACAAGTCGGCCAGAAGGGGGGACAAGGGGCTTCCCATACTACAACCAAATTTTTGCTTGTAAAAACTACCATTAATGGCAAATACATTATTAGTGACGCATAACTTAATGTAAATATATATATATATATATATATATATATATATATATATATATATATATATATATATATATATATATATATATATATATATATATATATATATATATATATATATATATATATATATATATATAAGAACATAAGAACATAAGAATAGAGGACACTGCAACATGCCTACTGGCACACACGAGGCAGCTCCATTTTTGAATTGTATTTTCAGCATGTCTAACCTATTCTATTCTACTCTACTTATTTATTCTATTTTTCTTTTTATGATTTTTCTAATAAGCACTAACCTATTCATACCAACCCTACCTCTGTCATATGTCTATCTAATCTACATTTGAAGGTGTCTAAGGTATTGGCATTTACTATCATACTAGGAAGCTTGTTCCATGCATCAGCTACTCTCTTACCAAACCAATTTTTACCAATTTCCCTTCTGAACCTAAATTTATCAAGCTTAAATCCATTATTACGAGTTCTGGTTTGATCATGAATTTTTAAAACTTTATTAATATCTCCCTTGTTAATCCCTTTAAACCATTCATACACTTCAATCATATCCCCCCTAACTCTTCGCCTCTCTAGAGAATGTAGATTAAGTTTTTTTAATCTGTCCTCATATGGTAGATTTCTGATATTGTGTATCATCTTGGTCATTCTTCGCTGCACTCTCTCCAAGGATTCAATTTCCATTCTATAATAGGGTGACCAGAATTGCACAGCATAATCTAAATGGGGCCTAACTAATGCAAGATAGAGCTGCAAAATAACTTTTTCCGTCCTATTGCTAACGCTTCTTGAGATAAATCCTAAAATTCTGTTTGCTTTATTTCTGACTGCTGTGCATTGCTCTCTTGGCTTAAGACTACTACTCACAAGAACTCCCAAATCCCTTTCACACTGAGAACTCATGATTTCATGGTTATTTAGCTTATAACTAGTATTGTCTTTTATAGTACCCATTTTAACTACTTTACATTTTTCAACATTAAATTCCATTTGCCATTTGTCCGACCATTCAGATAATCTATTTAGATCTTCCTGTAAAGCATGAATGTCTTCTTTTCCATTTATAGTTCTACCTATTTTAGTGTCGTCTGCGAATTTACTTAGGTTACTACTGATATCCGAATCCAGATCATTTAGATATACGATGAATAATAGGGGACCCAGTACCGAGCCTTGTGGTACCCCGCTAGTAACCAAGCCCCACTCTGATTTCTCTCCATTTATGCAAACCCTCTGTTTTCTGTCTTTTAACCATTGTTTGATCCATCTGAGCACAGCTCCTCCTATACCATGAGCTTACAGCTTTTTAACTAATCTTTTGTGAGGAACTCTATCAAAAGCTTTGCTAAAATCTAGATATATTGTATCATATTCTTTGCCACAATCTATATATATATATATATATATATATATATATATATATATATATATATATATATATATATATATATATATATATATATATATATATATATATATATATATATATATATATATATTATATATATATATATATATATATATATATATATATATATATATATATATATATATATATATATATATATATATATATATATATATATATATATATATATATATATATATATATATATATATATATATATATATATATATATATATATATATATATATATATATATATATATATATATATATATATATATATATATATATATATATATATATATAAATATACACATATATATACATATAAATATATATATATATATATATATATATATATATATATATATATATATATATATATATATATATATATATATATATATATATATATATATATATATATATATATATATATATATATATATATCTAGACAATATAAAGTCGCAAGTTATATACGATGAAATTTCTAAAGTGACCAGGTTAAATAGAGTTTGCATTGTAGGCGATTTTAATTTTAGACATATTAACTGGGAAACCATAACAGGTCATAGTAGCTTTAAGGAGTTTTTGGAAGTAGTAGAAGACAATTTCCTTTCTCAGCATGTACTTGAAGCTACACGGGGGGTGAACACACTAGATTTAGTTCATAGTAATAGAGAGAATATGGTTACAAATTTAGAAGTTGGTGAAAAATTGGGCAACAGTGACCATGATTCCTTTAGATTTAACATAATTTTCAAGGAAACTATAAAGGAAAATAAGAATATTGTTCCAAACTTTAGAGCAGGAGATTTTGAGGGCTTAAAAACTAAATTATCTAATGAGGTATGGAAAGGGATTTCTGGGGTACAGATGAGGGTAGTTAATCCAGCAGGTCAGGTCGCAGGTAGCGGATTACCCCGAAATTTGAGTACCACATGCCAAGGATTATCACAAGATAAGATCAATACATTAAATTCTCTCACAGGAAAGAACAGCAGTCCGTCAGTTAATATAAATTTGGATGAGGAATATAACAATTTTGTCATGACTCTTAAGAATAGTCAGAGAGACTATATTCCCATGAAACATTGCAGATCAAGAAAAAATGACCCTAAATGGATGAACAATAGAATAAAAAATCTTATAGGTATTAAAAGAGGAATATACAGGAAACTAAAAAGAGGTGAAGAGCATGTGAGGCAGCAATCTATACAGTTAAAAAGGGAAGTTAAAAAGATAGTTAGAGAGTCGAAAAGAAAATACGAAGTTAAAATAGCAGGAGAAGCTAGAGAAAATCCTAAAGGGTTTTATCAACATTATCAAACAAAATTTAAGGAAAAAGTCGGACCATTTGAAGTAGCCAATGGCCATATCACAGATGACGATAAAGTGATGTGTACATGTTTAAATGATTATTTCTTATCTGTATTTACCAATGAAAACTTGGAAAATATTCCGGAAGTAGAATCCATTTACAGAGACAGTCCCGATAAAATACTTAGTTCAATAAATATTACGAGAGAGGAGGTAATAAAAGAAACAGATAAATTAAAGGCTCATAAATCTCCGGGACCTGATGGAATATATGCTAGAATATTAAAGGAATGCAAGGAAGAGCTTAGTTGTCCACTAACTGCGTTATTTAATAATTCAATAAAATTAGGATCGGTACCCATGGAGTGGAAATTGGCAGATGTGGTACCAATATTTAAAAAAGGAGAACGAGTTAAAAAGAATAATTATAGGCCGGTAATTTTAACGTCAGCAGTGGGTAAGATCCTAGAATCCATAATTGCAAATAATATAAGGGCACATCTAGAATTATGCAGACTGATAAAACTTTCACAACACGGGTTTCTTAAGGGTTTTTCGTGCCTTACAAACTTACTGTCTTTTTATTCAGAAGTTTACGAGGCAGTAGATTGTGGCAAAGAATATGATACAATATATCTAGATTTTAGCAAAGCTTTTGATAGAGTTCCTCACAAAAGATTAGTTAAAAAGCTGGAAGCTCATGGTATAGGAGGAGCTGTTCTCAGATGGATCAAACAATGGTTAATAGACAGAAAACAGAGGGTTTGCATAAATGGAGAGAAATCAGAGTGGGGCTCGGTTACTAGCGGGGTACCACAAGGCTCGGTACTGGGTCCCCTATTATTCATCGTATATCTAAATGATCTGGATTCGGATATCAGTAGTAACCTAAGTAAATTCGCAGACGACACTAAAATAGGTAGAACTAGAAATGGTAAAGAAGACATTCATGCTTTACAGGAAGATCTAAATAGATTATCTGAATGGTCGGACAAATGGCAAATGGAATTTAATGTTGAAAAATGTAAAGTAGTTAAAATGGGTACTATAAAAAACAATACTAGTTATAAGCTAAATAACCATGAAATCATGAGTTCTCAGTGTGAAAGGGATTTGGGAGTTCTTGTGAGTAGTAGTCTTAACCCAAGAGAGCAATGCACAGCAATCAGAAATAAAGCAAGCGGAATTTTAGGATTTATCTCAAGAAGCGTTAGCAATAGGACGGAAAAAGTTATTTTGCAGCTCTATCTTGCATTAGTTAGGCCCCATTTAGATTATGCTGTGCAATTCTGGTCACCCTATTATAGAATGGAAATTGAATCCTTGGAGAGAGTGCAGCGAAGAATGACCAAGATAATACACAATATCAGAAATCTACCATATGAGGACAGATTAAAAAAACTTAATCTACATTCTCTAGAGAGGCGAAGAGTTAGGGGGGATATGATTGAAGTGTATAAATGGTTTAAAGGGATTAACAAGGGAGATATTAATAAAGTTTTAAAAATTCATGATCAAACCAGAACTCGTAATAATGGATTTAAGCTTGATAAATTTAGGTTCAGAAGGGAAATTAGTAAAAATTTGTTTGGTAATAGAGTAGCTGATGCATGGAACAAGCTTCCTAGTAGGATAGTAAATGCCAATACCTTAGACACCTTCAAATGTAGATTAGATAGACATATAACAGAGGTAGGGTGGGTATGAATAGGTTAGTGCTTATTAGAAAAATCATAAAAAGAAAAATAGAATAAATAAGTTAGAATGCGTTCATTCCTAAGTATAGCAGATATAAGCTATAAGGTTGAATTCCTTTTAACCTTCTGTGGTGTAGTGGTAGCGCCTTGACTAGTAATCATAAGTCCTAGGTTCGAGTCCCGGTCGGGGTAAAAAAATGATTCATGTTTTCACATATGTAATGTGCTTATTTGATAATTTCATGGCCCGAATGAGATTGGGAATTGAATTAAATGCTAAAATGAAGCCACGAGTGAGGTTG